>JAOEHX010006805.1:14466-28783 GCA_025448015.1 Bolborhynchus lineola | reverse complement strand
GAGAAGGAGAAAAATGACTGCTACTGCTGAACCCAGGACATTCCACCCCTTATTCCATACCATTCACGTCATGCTCAAATCCCACATTTTCAATATACCATCACATATATATATATGGGATTTAGGCAGCAAGAGCGTAACAGTGCATCATAGGAAATAATCTAGCAAATACTCCTGGCATTACAGAAATTGATGAATCATGGCATCAGTGACAGAAAGCATCTAATGTTGAGCTGAACAAATCTGAAAGGGGATGGGAGTGTTCCCACAACCAGAAACTTATAACTAGCAAAATCTTTCCACCACTACCACACCCCTGGAAACCTGTAATGTTGCAAAAATGTCGTTTTCCAGCACTTGCAGGGAAAGTCATTAATCCTTGGCAGAATCAGGTTGAATGTTTTTCAGTAGTGTGCAGCAAGACACAATTGTTTGTTTCTGCAGAATCTTTTGCATTTTTTAAATGATAGAACTTGAAAATATCTCTGAAATATCTTTGCTAGCATCAACAGCATTTAATTTCAGTCTGTTTTCCTGGGAAAAAAGTGCAATTGTAGTTGTGAATATTTTTGAGCGTTTCAGGATAGAGCAGGTTACTTGGAAGTTTTGTTTATGGGTAAATAAATCACAGGTAGAATATTTGGTGATTTTATGAAAGCCTGAACAAGACTAGGCAGCTACATCACCTGGCTATTTTTTCATAAGCCATTTTTTGGTTTAGCTGAATTAGCTTTTGTGTGAGAGCACATAGTATCAATGGAGTATACAGCTTCTAGATGCTCATAACTTTCATTAACTACATTTAGATTATCTGTAATGATTAATCAACTTGAAAAAAAATTGCCTGGCAATGTGCCTTTAACCACTTCCTGCTTGTGAGTCATTAAAAGCACTGCCTTTACATGGGAGGGAAGGGTGGCAGATGTATTTACATCTGGCAACATGAGGGAGATCTCTTTTTTTCTATTTGTATGTTCTTATTTCTATCTACATACAAATAGGAAAAAACAAATCCCTCTCATGTTGACATGTTCCTCCTGCAGTAAGAATTGGTTATGGAGTTATCTCAACCCATACTGAGGGACCTTATTGTTAAGGATGCAGCGTGGCATCCTTAGAAGGGCTGGAGGCAGGGATGGAGCCACATGTCTGGCTTGGAGGAGGGGAGTCATGTGATTGCCTCATGAGGAATGCAGACTGCAGCCAGGCACCAGTTCAGAGCAGCCAAAGTAGTAATGGAAACTGTTACCCCAGCTTTAGGGGAAGAAAGGATCAAATCATCTTCCACTGAGAGCTGAAACTCTGGAAATGGGGAAGGATAATGGAGAAGTTTCAGACATTCCTTCATTATGTTAGGAGTTGTTGCTATCTGAAGATAGGCAGAAGCATTAAGATTTCTGGGAGTAGGTGGTACTGAAAAATCTATTGGTTTTCATTATTTTTACTAGATTGAGTAGAAATAGTTAGCCACCACACAATGTTCATTGCAGGGGGGTTGGACTAGATGACCGTTGAAGGTCTCTTCCAACATGTCCTATTCTATGATTCTATGTTCAAAATATGAGCACTGTACAAAAATGAGCCCCAGAAACAATGTGGTTTTAAAAAAGATACACATGCAAGTGAAAATGGAGTTAATAACTGTTCTAGCTTTCAGAGGTAATTTTGGGAAGCTGAGTTCAGATACAAAACCAGACTAGGACTGCAGTTTGAGGAAAAGCCCTTGGCCTACTGAAAGATCTGGAATTAGCTCTTAGCAATATGTTTATTGATGGGCAAAGGAAGTGCCCCTGCCTGAAGTTTTGAATGATAAACAGGACTTTGATACTGTGGAATATGAAGACAAACATAAAATGCATTAAAAGTAGACCTGAAGTAGAACAACAATCAAAACTCAAGTCCACCATAGGCAGGATCCTGGAAACAAGACAAATATGTCTGACCAGTGTGGAAAAACTGAAGGAACTGGGTTGGAATTTGCCCTTAGGAAGACTCTGCAAACTTCAGGAAAGTCGATGAACAGCTTTCTAACAGTCCAAGACAGCCCTAGAATAAAAGACAGCTGTATTTTTAACTTCAAATACATGTAATTCTTATTGATCCAATGTTTAATGCTGATGCACAGGTTAGTATAGTGATGGAAGTACTGACAGTATCTCAGAAAGAAGAGCAGCAGATAGTAGCAGGTAACGAGGAACGAGGTTTTCAAGATTACTTTTTCCCCTGAGAGGGCAGCTACATAACAAATGGAAAAGATAATGCCTGCAGTGCTGCTGGGGAAAGGTATTGTTAGAGCTAATATCTGTTCTATCTTCTCAGTAAGCTGTCCTCCTTTCAGAAGGGACTTCAGGTGGTCTCCAGAGGTCTGGACACCTGTGCTGCCATGTGCTCTGGATGTGCTAAGAGTGCCTGCCACATCAGCCTTATTTGTTCCACATCTGCAAGCTCCTCTTTGCAGCACAGGAAAATCCTTCTCCAGCAGTTGTCTCCAAGCATAACTGAGTAACTGTACTGGGATTTTTTTTTGTTATTCTTGTCTATAATGTGGAATGAAGGCACTTGAAGAGATATGTATTAGAACTAGCAAGGACCATCAGACAGGCATTAGCCATGCTGACTTGTATCAAGCCTGCTGGGGAAAAGTGCTGAGTTTTGCCTTTTCAGCTGTGCATTCACTGAGTGTGCCAGAACTGTGCAAGAGGCATGTGTCAAATATAAAACATAACATGAAAACATCATTTAGTTTGAGAGCTCTTGAAACAAAGCAGTGGTCTCTTTATTGTGTTTAATGTTCCTCTGTGAGGTCTCTGATCTTGTTTATCTCTGCACTTAGTTGCACACCATTCAGGTATCAACAAGAAAAGACACAGTAGATCTCTCAGGCTGCACAGTTGTGTTAAGTATTCATCTTTTGCCTCAAACAATAAAGATTTTTTTTTTTTTGCTGTAGCAAATGCAATCTTTTATGCTTCGTGAAAGAGCTAGAATATCAGAAGAGGAACATATGAACATGAGGAACGTGAATATAAGGAACATAAGAGGAAGCAGCTTCTAATACTGAAAACAGATAGGTTTGCAGTACAGAAAATCAATTCCATGCAGGATTCTGTGATTTATGCATTTTTTTAAAAGATTCTGTCTCAAGAATCTTTTTTGTACCTAAGAATTTATTAAGAATACAGTGTTTCAGAGATGGTCACCTTCTTCAGGGTGAGAGCTTCATCTTCACTTTGCTTTAAATTAGAGAAGTTTTTAGGAGTCGGTTCTGCGAATGAAGAATGTTACAACCACTGGATATTTTTGAAAGTCCTATCATACAGAACTGTTGTATCTTTTCATATGAGGAAAGATGTCTTGTCCATAACAAGCTCTGTATGCTACTAGCAATATGCCATAATTTCTAATTTGCTCACTCAAAAAGGCTTCATTATTATTTTATTGTAAAGGAGTTTGGAAGAAAAGATTCTACCAGTAACTAGTGTAGAGATTTTGAAGCAACTGATTCAGTACTTATTTCTAATAAAATAAGTTGTATAGAATGACATACTCTACCCTTTGCCACAGGAGAATCAATTGAGGCAAATGAAAGCCAGGCATAAACATTTTTGCCTGGGGTGGAAGCTAGATAAGGCACTTCAGCTGGAATATTTTGAGGTTTTGTGTCCTACAGGACTAAAAAAACCAATAAAAATAACAGTCTAAAGAAAACTTGTTTCTAATTTTTGCCTTTTTAAAAAAGTGAATGAAGTAGTTCCTAATATCAAACCTCCTTAGCCTGCTGCAAAGCTTGGTAACTTTCATCATATTTTCTAGTTTTATTACATAACTATTTTCCCCTCCTCAAAGCATGTGATGAAGCTGCACAGTTGTTGAGACTGGATTTATCCTAAATACTACCAATGCACAAAATAAACTTACAGTGGGGCCTGGCTCTGCTTTACTCAGTACAGCTGGGCTAGACTGTGAGTGCTACTCTTCTTCTTCCACACCCTTCCCTAACACCACCCTTCACCCTTTGCCTCAATGACTGAAAACAGTTCCTGGATCACATCTGTGGATGGGAATTTATTATTCAGTGGTGGGTTATTCCAGGCCATACTGCTCAAAGCTCTTCATATTAATCTGTTTTCTGACTTGCTGTTTCAGTTTCCCGAGCTAATGATGCTTGTGAGATCTTGCTGCATCTGCCTGTCTGTCTGTCTCTGCTAACTTTAGGTATGTCAACCAATTACAACAGAATGACAGGCCAAACTTTCAAATACAATCTCAAAACCAGAAAATTAAGCCAAGTATATGTAAAAAAAGCCAGCAGCCAAGTCAAGGAGAGACTGTGGAGAGATTTGGTCTACCAGTTTGACCTTTACTGGCCAGCACAGCCTTTGTGTAAACCCCTGCTGCTGGAATAGTTGCTTTGACAGCTCACTGAGAAGGTCTTCAGAGAGAATTGGAGTGTGAGGTCTCAATACAATTTGGCCTTGTATCCAGGCTTGTTCCCAAGCTTCCCTCAATCCCCATCCTCTTACAAATCTCACAGAGAGGGCAGATTGTGGAGGTTGGAAGGGGTAGCTGCAGACAGATGTCTGGGCCACTTGTGCCATGCTCATAGTTCTTTTTAATCCACTTAATGTCATCCTTTAAGATGCAGTCAACAGGCTGCCCAGTATTCTTGTATAGTTACTTTAAAATTGAAACATTGCCTTGTCCTCTTATCATTATAGACATATTTTTTTCTGAAATGCAGCAAGAAAACTACCTAAATATATTTCACTAGCTAGAGGAAATACAGCTTTTCATGCAAAACTTTTATTTTTTTTTAACATTACAAAATTATGCGTGAAAGGATGCTGATGAACTTCCCTCATGGAGCCTATATGCAGCAGTAAACAAGGACATCAGACAGGCTGCACTCCCAGTGAGTAGAGCTTTTCTAGGAAGTGGGGTGATAGACCAGACAGTCACATCAAGCTTCACTCAGTAATCAATGAAGACAGTGTTCCAAGAGGTCTTGCCTGCTGATCTTCAGGGATCCGTTTATCTAAATTAAATCGGTTCATTCTATCCCATTGCATCCTCAAGTGGAAGAGCTACTTTAATGCCTCGCTGTACAGTAACATAGCTGGTTATTGCAATTCTGTGCCAATGCTCAGCATAAGAGAGCTTGTAAATGATCAGACTAGATGCGACACTTTCATACCAAAATTTGCATATTGGTTTTGAGTTTTCACAGCATGTTTTTAGCCCCTTGCGTCTTCATGGTGGATTTTTTAATATTAGTACAATAGTTAGACTTGGATTATGAAAAATCATGAAGTTTAAATTTTGGGAGGGTAGTTTCAAGTTTCATCCTTTAAACTTTATAAAAATGAGATGTTAAAAAAAGATCCTTTATGTAAGACTTTTGTAATTCATTTATAAGTGGTCTTAAAAGGTTTTTCTGCATTTGGGTGTGTTTTGCTTTTTTCTGGGCAGCAAATAATTTGGATTTCTCTTTCTTTTCTTAAGCTTTGAAAACAATGAAGTAGCACCACAGACATCCCTAAGCACATACTGCCTCAAGTATACCATTAAACAAAGAAAAGGGGGAACAAATTAACATCTGGAATATTCCTTGCCATTGGTGTCTGTCCTCCGAAGTAAAATATCCTTTTTCAGGAGGAAAAATGGTGAAGTCTTTCTGTGCAAATTTGAATGTAGCAGTTTTAGAAATTCTAAAAGAACTAACTCACATCCTTGATAGGGTTAAAAAGATAAAAAAGAAGAAAGGAAACCCTGCTATATTGTTACTTAATATGTAAGTTTTCCCTTGTGCAATGGCAGGAACACATAATTCTGCAGGAATACGTAATTTATTCTTTTCTGTTGGTGAATATGAAAGAATACATGCACAGCTTGCTATAAAAATTTGTTTACTGGGATGGTTGGAAGTACGGATTCTAAAATCCAACACATTAAGAAGTTATCATGGGAGGAGAAAGTAAAGGAGAGGAAATCTTTTGTTTTCTCTCTCTGAACCTCCGCACATACATTCCAATGCACAGCAGGCTAACTAGTTTTAGGGACTCCTCCCTACCCTAGTCTCAAAACATCTCAAGCCCTCTAACTCAGTGTGGTACTTTGGGAATCAGTATGAACTTAGAGACACCACTGTGACTGCTAGGCATTTTCTATATAATTTAGACATTCGTGTCTTTCTTTCGCTGCACACTTGCATCATGCCTCTTTGTTTACAGAAAAGGACCTGTGCTACAAGTGCTCACTACCTGATATTACAAAGTACCAACAGCCACATCTGTGGTAGTCAGAAAGTGATCTGTGAGTAGCTCTGAGAAACTCATTCTTCCAGGCAAGTTAGCGAACAGGACACTACTGATTATTCAGGCAGCTGAGGCAGATGCTCAAGTGATGAGGTACACAAAGGAGGCTGCAGCTTTCTACATGGGAATCCTTCCAGCAAGGGAGGGGATAAAACAAGAACAAGAGAAAGGAAAGAAAACCTGCTTTCTGTCACTGAAGAAATAGTGAGTAAGTTCTAGAAAGCTCTTGTAATGGCAAGGGGATTTAACCTGGAAGTCTGATGTATCTTTTTCTCCACAAATTTCTATATTTCCTGTGCTGCCTAGTGGCTTTGACAGATGAATCCAAGTGAGTTGTTGCAGCAGCAGCAGCAGCCACAGATCTGCCTGCCGTATTGCTCTGCAGGTCATCAGTTTCACAGCGGAGCTGACAGACATCTTAGCCAGGGAAAGCTACTGACCTTGGGAGCACGAAGGAAAGTACACCATGGAGAGGGAGCTGAGCTAAGACACTGGAGAAAATCTGGAGGAGGCAAATGGTCCCATGAAAATGTCACTCTGCTGTCAGCTGTATTCATCCTGAACCCCTGCATTGGGTTGCTGCAGGTGAATGCAAATCAAAGCTCAAAGAGCACAGTGTCATCATTTTTAAATACTCTGTGATGCTTCTATCTGCTGTCAAGGAATCTCAGAAGAAAACGTCTTCAGGGACCAAAATAAATATTGTTGCTGAAATGTTTACTTTGTTAGCATATATACATAGTTCAAGACACTATATATTTAAAATTGAAATTAGTCTGTCAAATTTAACACAAAATCTGAATACTCCTATTAAAATTTTGAAGGTTTTCAAGCCACATAGCTTGTCACCTCTCTAACAGCCTGTCATGGTTTAAGCCGTAAATCACGCAGTTTGCTCACCCACTACCCCCTCTTTCTCCCCCCCATTCCAAGGGGGGGGGGGGGGAGAAGAATCAAAGGAAGGTAACTCCCATGGGTTGAGATAAGAACAGTTTAGTAACTAAGGTATAACACAAACCACTGCTGCTGCCACCAATAATAATCATGACAAGAGAAATAAAAGGGAAGAGAATACAACTGCTCACCACCCGATGACCGAGCTGTGAACTGGCTCTTCCGGGTTCCTCCCCCCAGTTTTTACGTCCTGGGCATGATGTGCTGTGGTATGGAATACCTCTTTGGTTAGTTAGAATCAGGTGTCCTGTCTCTGCTTCCTCCCAGCTTCCCCTCCTCCCTGGCAGAGCATGAGGCTCAGAAAGTCCTTGATCAAACCAAACTTTCTAAGCTGTTCCTATAAACATTGGTGTTATCAGCGCTGTTCCCAGGCCGAAAGTCAAAAACACAGTGCTGCACTAGCTACTAAGGAGAAAAAGGACTGCTACTGCTGAACCCAGGACACACCCACTCTGATTTCTTGCTCCACAATGGGTTTAACCCAGGATTTAGTCAGCTAAATCCATGTTTTCTGTCTTCCATATTTTTCTGTTCCCATTTTTCCACTATTGTCAGCTGCTCTTTTTATTTCCTGCCTGTTTCTCCTAGTAATCTGCCGAACAGCACAAAGGGATAAAAGAGCCCTTGATAGCTCCTCCCAAGGACTGTCCTGTGCTTGTGGCTCTGACCAGCAGCTCCCACCTCTTTCTGCTCTAGTGAATCCCTTACCATATGTCAAAATAAGCAAAGAGGGACATGGAGCCTGGGGGAGTGAGAACACCAGTTAAAGGATATGATGAAGGCTTGAGGAAGCTTGTGGCTACTGTAACACCTCTGCAAATCCTACTGCTACTAAAGAAAAGGGCCACATTCACTTTGTAAGAGGGGGAACTTTCTCATGTGACACAGCATGAAGGGCATAAAGCTTGGTAGCAGCAGATGGAAAAGTGAGAGTCACTGCACGGGACATGTGACTAAAAGGTGGACAGAACAGCATCTAGTGCAGAACAAGCAAGTATAGTGAAAGAGTGAGACCAGTGGAAATATAGGATTTCAGAAAACATGCCTTCCTCAAGCATGGGAACAATAACCGCTTCTGTGAAAAGAGATGAGCAAGTGAAGGTAAAGCTTTGTTTCAATGCGGGGATACATAAAAGGGAGATGGACAGAGACTACAATATTTATGTGAAGAATAGTGCCTGAAACACAGAAACAGCAGGAACTGAGTAACAGGAAACAAAACAAAAGAAAAAAAAGAAAAGAAGCTTATTTGTCTTCTTTATTTTCACCTAACATCTAGGAGCACAGAAGGAACAGACTTTCATGACAAGAAAACTGGCATGAGAACCTTGGTAATTTTGGAAATTGTGTAAGATTCCATAATTTAAAACTACATAACTTGAAATATTACAATTTGTAGCAAATATTTGGGTGGGGATAGTGGATTCCATCCTAAAGCTGCGGTTTGAAATGTTCATGGCAATGGAACTATCCAGGGAATGATTAAAATATCTGCCTAAAGTGAAAATTAATAATCTGTATGGCCCTGGTAGAAATACAGCAATTAAGTAGAAAGACATACTAAAGAAATGGCAAACAAACATGGAAGATGTCAAGAGCAAGCCTGTTTGCCTTTAATTATATAGGTGATTGTTAAACCACATCCCCAAACTGAGTTGGCAACCTGGAAGGTACTTAGGCAAAACTATCAGAACAAGTTCATTCTTTTCAAAGATGCTTTATGCTCTTATCATGTGCAGAAGTAGTACTGCACCCATGGAGTAGCACCGTTCCTGGTACCAGTGAGCATAAATTGTCTTTGCTCTCAGGAAACAATGGGAAGATCTTGTGAGCAATAAAGTTAATCGAGATTGACAGAGGTTAAAGAGTGCGTGGAAGGGGATCTCTCCTATGTCATGCTAAATCATCCCTTGTACCTTATCAGGTACTAATTATAACCCTGTGCAAACTGATGGGTAAAGAACTGCTTATTAAGAGTCGAACACATAGAGAAATGCTTGACATGACACAGACATTGTGGAAATGCTAAGGAGTAAAAGCACCACAAATCTGAACTTGCTATGCAGGTGAGCAGATGGCCACCCACAGCATAGGCAAGAAACCATCACTTTCAAGATGCCGTGGACTGCAGGTCACTTAGAGCAGCTACAGACTTGGGGTGAGTGGAGCAGAGGAAACCAAAGACAACTGTGGAGTAGTAGTCGAGTGTCACACACTGACATACAAATCCTGGGCAAACTCTTGAAAACCTTTAGTTAACGACTAAGGAAGAAGTCGGAAGTGACAAGATAAATGTGCTGTCTGGAGATAGTAGCAATGCAAAGGAGCAGAGAAATAGCAAGGTGGAAGCAAGAACCTTGCCAACAGCACAGTGCTCTAGAGTCAAGGCTTTAAACTAACTGCTGTTGATACAAATGCCAGCATGATGGGAAAGGGCACATCCCTCATACAGAGTAGACACTCCTCTCTCTTCCTTACACAAGGAAGCATTCATGCTAACCGGAGGACCAAAAGTATCAGGAGCTTGTGATGAGTTTAATGGAAGTAGCTTGTGGGAGGGAAGTAGATATGTGTTAGCAGTGGGTATGTGCCCAGTCTGACCTCTACCTGTTAAGGGTAAATATGCCTTTAGTTCTACAGTCATGAACTTCATGGATATTGTAAGGTGAGCAGAGTGTGGTACCTGTACAGTCCCCACCCCTGCCTCTCTTATTGGAAGCAGATTGATTTTGATCAAGCCTATCCACATATAGTGCTTGGATTAAACTTCTCACTATTCAAAGCCATCCAGAAGGACCCTAAGCCAGTTTCTGCCTCGTGCCACCTTCCATTCCTATCCTTCTCAGTTTTACCATGTTAACCAAATACCTTCTCCCTGCCACACTAATCTCTTGATATTGTTTATTATACTTTTTATTTTTTTAGTGGTGGCTGAGGAAAGGAAGGCCGGAATACACAGGGATCCTGGTAGTCAGAAGTCAGTCAGTTAATGAGAAGTCAGAATAACTCAGAAGTCAGTGAAACTAAAATCAACGTTATTACCAAAAAACTGTTTCCAGAAGGAATTTGAAAATGTCAAATGCCTTGGAAGTAGAGGATGCAAGTCTTCCTTTTGCAGTGAAGAATGTCAGTTGTGTCACTTCAAGGACTAGAGCCATTTCCAAAATGGTTTTAGAAAAGCTGTTCTCACACTAAAACAATTTTCCTAATACCTTCCTTCATTTTTCAGCCTATAGCAGCACATGCACTTTAAATGGAAGTTGTATGCATTTATTTGATTAAATGCTGCCATTTCTGTAGATGAAAATTTGCCAGAATGGTATTATGCACAGAAAAAAGTGTTTCAAGAACATTAGAGCTTGTATGATACTTCAATTGCCCTTTCAAATCTTTTTACCCTAAGTTAGCTATAAATTCTTATGCTGGCCCTATGATTTTTTGTTTAATTTTTGCTGCAATTTGTTCATAATCTGTGCAGTTCACATAACCCCCAAATGACATCTGACTTTTTACACAGAGAAATGGCTTTGAGCATGGGGAAACTTACTTAGAAATTACAGTGCTAATTTGTGCAGTAAAGCTCTCTATGTTCTCAAGAGTCTTCTTAGTATTCTCTTTATGGGGAATGTCATGGACTTCAACCATTTTCCTTTCCAGCAATATGTATTTCCCCACTGTGAGGAAAGTATCTTCTCAGCTTTCTAAAGTATGTCATGTGTCTAAGTCAGCTGCAGCCATTCTAGATGAGTAAGTAGATAGATGTAGTGTGAAATGGGATTCTCACATGTTTTTCAAATACATACCCATAAAAACAATACTCTTTAAAAAGATAAAAGGTTTCCTGATGAGTTTTACATTTTGCTTTTTATAAAATGTTCCTGAGGACTGTAGAGTGCTCTTAATCACAATTTTAGCAGAGCTCCTTAAAAACCACATGCAGGCATCTCAAACTTTTCAATAATATATTACTGTCAGGCTTAATGTTCTGTTACTGAGCAGTAATGACTGATTCAGAAGTACAAATGCATATCTGCTTGATGATGTAGAGATCTAAGCAGGGCTTCCTCAGGATACTAAGTTCGACATAATAAAAAGGAATCTTAAACATCCTTTATGAGCACAGAAGCTGTCTGTCAAAGTAATAATAAGAATATTACTGTACACAAGGCAAGGATTTTATAATGTTCAGCCAAGCTGCAATTTCAGTTTAAATGAATATTAACATGGCAGTGTTCTGTCCTAATAAAACTTTTCATGTCTGAACACTTTCTGCCAATTGTCCACACAATTTCTTTTTCTTCTTGTTCCATCGAATGGACAGAATGTCCAGTTTATGGCTTGCTCTGAAGGACTTTAAAAAGAGTCAAACATCTCCAGAGAAGAAGACCTGACAAGAGGAAGATGTCTGTATGGTAGAGGTGTACATGTCTTGAAACACTTCACTGATTTGCAGTTAACAGAAGAGCAAGATGTTTTGCTGTAGACACTCAAGTCTTCAGTTCCCCAAAAGTAAAATGTAGTGGGTGCAATAACATGTTCTCTGAGCCAGTAAGTGTTCCGACCCTGCAGTTTCAACAGTTACTACTAGAAGGTGGTCTGCCACTTATACAAAAAGAATGAGAGAGTGGAGGCCATGTAGTGTCTTGGGCACTTCAAGCTACTTAAGAGAAACAAAGTCCCTCCATGATTCTGTCACTTCGGTAATAGTATGAGACCATCAAACTTAAAAGCATGGTTCATACAGCTTGATGTGGGCAGCCAAGCTTTTAAAATTAAAAGCTATAATATATGCATACCCTTTATCGGCTGAACACAGAATCTGTGCACTGGCCTGTATGACATATTGACATGGGATAGGTATGCCGCATGAAGGTCTAGTTACAAATACAAATTCTGTTTTGATTCAGACTTTCTTACTCTTCACAAATTCTCAGAACGTGGACATGATGCAAAATACAGTTTCTGAAAAGCCCAAAAAACCAAATCTGTTAAAATTTGGAGTTCAAATTCTGCCATAATTGCCAATAACCAGACTAGTTTTCAGAAATTGCCTTTTGCATTGATCTGTCTTTCCAAAACACAAATTCTTAAAAATGCAAACATTTCAAACATTCCATGCTGCTGCAATTGATTGAAATTTTCCGTGTAGGCTATATTTAAATCAATTAAGGTGCAATTAATGTTCCATTGTTGCCAGTAGCTTCTAATTGTACTGTAATAGACTACAGATACATTGAAATAAGTGAATAGAGCCAGAGGTAACTCAATTACACTTTTTCTGGTAGATTTATTCTTCTCTATTACTTTGCATGAATTTATTTGTGAAATACTGAATGACTTTCAGGACTCAGTGGCAAAAGAGAAAATGTGCCCGTGTCAAGGTTTCTCTTAGGCAGAGTGACCAGTATGAATGCCATTGTTCTGTGAAGACTAAGTGTTACAGAATCATAGAATACCAGGTTGGAAGGGACCTCAGGGATCATTTGGTCAAACCTTTCCAAGCAATGCATGACCCAGACTAGATGTCCCAGCATCCTGTCTAGCATCATCCCAAAGTTGCATGATTTAATACAGGCATTATGTTAGTAATCTGGCTAAACACTGCAAGAAGCTATAACATTAAGCAGAACTTTGGGAATTCAGAGCACAGTAGTAACTCTTTTTCAGCTGCCCTTGTACAAGGCGCGTATAGGGATATAGGAAATAGGGAAGATGGAATACTGACCTCTCCCAAGAACTGTGAGAGGGGCCAACACTAACATAATACTGTGCAATGCCTCTTTTCCCTCTGGAGCTACAAATGCTGTTTTGCCTTCATTCTCCATTGACAAAAGAAGGATTTGGTAGCTATCCCCCATTTTCACCAGTTAAACAGTACAAGGAAAGAGAGAAGGCAAGTGGTATAAGCCAGGTAACATTTATGACATAGTGTCCTGGGTTCAGCTGTAACAGTTATTTTTCTCCTTCCAAGCAGCTGGTGCGCTCCTGTGTTTTTAGCTTTAGTCTGAGAACAGTGCTGGTAACACCGATGTTTTAGTTGATGCTCAGCAGCACTTACCCTGATTAAAAACTTTTCAGTCTCATGCTTTGCCAGTAAGGAGGGCCACAAGGAGGCAGAAGGAAGAAGAGACAGGACACCTGGCCCAAACTAGCCACAGGGGTATTCCAATAACAGCATGTCATGCCCAGTATATATACTAGAAGGAATCACCCAAACGCCCAGAGAGCTGCTTGGGTTGGGCTGGGTATCGGTCAGCAAGTGATGAACAACTGTACTGGGCATCACTTGTGTTTATTGGTTGTTTTTTTTTTTTCCTCCCCCCTTCCTTTTTTAGTTTCATATTCTCTCCCTTTGTTATTCCCCTTATCATTATTATTACTAGTAGTTCTATATTATACTTTAATTACTGAACTATTCTTATCTCAACCTGTGGGGTTTCCATTCTTTCGATTCTCCTCCCCATCCTGCCAGGAGAGGGGGAGGAAGGGAGCGAGCAAATGGTCAGAAGCACTTAAAAGCCTGCCCATGTCTGTGCTGTGCTACTCACTCAGCATTGCAGGGGGTATGTGGAAATCTTTATAGCTCAAAGACATCTGATAAAATCTCTCAATCTGTCTTCATTTAGATTGTGCTGCCCTGAGGACACTCCTCTAGATGAATGAAGACAGCACAAATAAAAAAGTGTTGTGTTAGGGCTATCTTTGCATTGCAAGAGCAGCACAGGCATCTGTGAGATTATTTAATTGGCAAATGCATCAGGGCTGTTCTAGTATGCTAATAAGTCTATCCTTAAAATAACTATTAAGACAGCATATCACAGGCCATTAGAAGTAACATATTACGACATTCTCTGAGGGTTTTTACTTAGTTTTTGGAGTTAAAAATATGTCTTATATACTAGAAATTCAATAAAGCACCTGACTCCCCTGAAAAAAATTACATTTTAGGGATATCACTGTCACTCTCCCATTGTCTGTTTTAGAAAACTAAAACCCGAGCCCATCAAAATCTGTGAGGTCACTCCAATTCTGCCCACACAGCTCATTAA
>JAOEHX010006805.1:0-11771 GCA_025448015.1 Bolborhynchus lineola | reverse complement strand
TATGGTGTACAGCCAGACTTGCAAGCCTCTGAAACAGGGAGTTTTTTCTTTCCCCTCTGGGTTATTTTTAAATCACATGTACTCTTTTATCCAGTTCAAGTACCTGCAAAAATGCTTCTGCCAGCACAGAGAAGGGGACAACTCAGTTGAGGGAATGAGTGACTGTAAGCTTTGCAGGAGAGAAGGGAGAGAGACATTTATTTTGGTGGCAGCAGCAGCTTTTGCTAACTTACAATTATTGTGAAACTACAGCAAACTCACAGACTCTCAGCATTGTGTCTGAATGGATTAGTGCAACAGATTCTAGCCATAGTGCATTTTACATATGTACCTAAACTTATGTAAGAAATACGTGAGTTTAGGTTCATAGGTGGAATACATGGGGTGTTTTCATTCCAAGATTACTCCACAAATACCTAAATATTGGCAATCTCAGTGGTTTCTGAAACTAATACGTTTTGTGGGTTTATATGAATGTTTCTAGAATGTCTATTTTGCTTACTAGAAACAAATGTTCCCTGTGATAATATGTGGCTTTAATTTCCTTTAACCATAGCTGTTGAAATTGCTGAAGCAAGTACTGATCACAGCATGACACAGTCATCTATGAAATAATTTAACTGCATCATGTGCAGTCAGCAGAAGTTCAGCACTGTAGTTTGGAGGAAGTGACTGTGCTATAATTCACTGTCTGAGCTACATATTATGCTGCAATACTTTCTCTTTCTTTCCCACCTATCATAAAAATTGGAGCAGTTTTTCAGTCATGTCAAAGTATCCCTTGCTAAAAACACGTTCACATTTGCTAAAAAAAAAATAAATAAATATATATGTATTAATTTTTTAGTGGTATTTTTAGTATGTCATTTTAATCCTCATGAGTTCAGTAGCTATAAGCCATATGAAGTAATATCAATATCATAAGCCACCACAGATAGTTAAAAGGTTCTTCATTGTTTGATTTGACCAGACACTTCAGAAATTACTTGATTCTACTCAGTAACAGTGTACATGGAATTTAGCTATGCAAGAGGATGAAATAACTACCAACCTGAGTTTTGCAGCATGAGTTGAGTTCTGAAGATTAGTATCCTTGCTACATGTTGTTATGTGTAAAGTGGCTATAATGATACTGTTACAACAGAAGAACTTCAGGAGTTTTAGCGACCATGTAAATCCAAACTGTCACAGCTGCTGCTTGAATACATGTGACAGAGCAGCGCATCTCTGGGCTGTCTGTGCATGATGTATCCATGTCGCAAATCAACCAGAGCTTACCCTTCCTCAGCACTCCTGGCTGCAGCAGGATGTCCTAGGGATGTGGACCATGGCACATGCTACTTACACCAGGCCGTCTTCTACCTGCTTCTGGTTTAACCTGGACTTCTCCCCGCAGTAATCTGCACTTTTTCAAAGGCAAAATTTACTCTCAGTTTATATATGCATGTAATAGCCATTAGGCTGGGAAATGTGTCGCACAAAGATGTGAACCATTAGAAGAATCCTGACATCTAAACCTTCCTAATATAGCATAGCAATAAATATTTTAACCTCTTTTGAAAACTGAGCAATACATAGAATATTACTTCCAGCTGCATATTGCAAGTCACTGGAAAGAAAAATATCTTGGCCTAATAAAAACTAGGAAAGATTGGCAGTGACCATAGAAAATCTTCTGGGACCAAAATAGTCCCAAAGTTGGAAAAGTATTTTGGAAATACGTATTTATTATTCATTTTATTTAGAGAGAATACCTCTTAAGTAGCAAACCTCCCAGTTATAACACTTAACAGTAATTTTGACTTTAAGCAGATAACTCCTAGTTCCTGTGATATAATATCACTTATATCAATTTCATTGGTCCAGCATTTACCAGAGAAGTCAAAAAGTGAAAAAGATCAGTTTCCAGCTCATGTTTAAAGTGAATAACCATCCCACTGTATTTTTAGTACAATGGAAAGAGTTGTGATAGTCCTGTGGTAAGGAACAACTCGGTCTCTACCAAGTGCTACACAAGCTGTGTAGTTTGCTGTTCAGAAGGATAATAAACAGGCCTTTTATTCCAGCCAAAGCGATAAGAATAGACATGATTCAATGGCACATTTTAGTGTGTCACTAAAATGTGATCTTCTGCAAACTGCTTTTAACACAATAGGACTTTTACTTGACCAGCATATTTGATGGTCACAAGCTTTTGTTGCTATGAGAATCAGTAGAATCGGAATTGCTGTAGAAATGTGAATGTACTTTATGACTGTCTGTAGTAATTCTGTACATCTCTTATGTCTGTGTTCTTATAGCCACTTGGGCACTGAAGTAGCTGAAATGAGAAAGAGGCAGCAGTCACAAAATGAAGGAACATCAGCTGTGTCTCAAGCACCGGGAAACCAAAGGCCCAACAACACATGTTGCTTTTGTTGGTGCTGTTGCTGCAGCTGTTCATGGTATGTTCTGTAGTCTATTTGGTTCCACATCCACCACAGGTAAATGACGAGAATGGAAAGTGCCAAGCACTGGGAACATGCAAACATGAGGGAGAGGATTGCTGCCAAGAGGCGCAGTTTAACATTTCAGTTAAGAATTTGATTAAACAGTTCCCTGATTTGGTTGGACATCTTGTGAGGGGGAAGAGGAGAGAGTAGTAAATTTGAGCTATATTTACCATACTTAAACCATAACTAAATGAGGAAATTTCAGTTGTAAAACTAGTATGTGTGAATGATAGACTTGGTACTGAATGCTTTATAATTTGCATTCAAAACATTATTTTTTTCCTGCTTGTAGTTTTGATATTGCAGTTCTCTATATTCAGGAGTGTAAAAGGGAGATAGATAGTAGTAAATGGGAATACAGAATATGCTGTAAGCTGGTTTACTGCTTAGTTGTTGAATAACATATGTACTGTAAATCTGAAAACACAAGCCTTACATTCCACTTTATCTTTTAATTGTGTAGCATAATTTTAGTGGAAAAAAAGGCTCAAAAATTGTCATTGCTTGTCTCTTCCTAAACAAAGCGTTCACCTGGAAATTTAAAGAATTAAAGCCAGTTTCAGAAATAGGTTTAAATTCTCAGTGTCTTGATATGCACCAGGTCTTTATTTCTTGTTGTCATGAACACAGTGTTGAAATATAAAGTAACATATAGTACTATTCGGAGCCTGTGATGCTGTTGCATACATAGTTCAGTCTTTTTGGTGTGACTATTACTCTGTGTATATGTGTCATTTTCACTTGAATCAGCCAGCTGGCAGCAATCTAAAACCTGAGGCTATTTGCCCTCAATGTATTTTAAAATACATACCAGCATGTATTCACCAGCCTCAAATGGGACAGCTTTTTCCAAGATACCGCGTCCTGGAGGCAATACCAGGGTGGACCAGCCTTGGCTGTTACTTCTGGTTTCACCTGGAGGCAGAACCTATTAGGAGCAAGGATGAGTGAGAGCTCATTCTTTTCTGAAGTTACTTTGCAGTATGTTCAGTCCCTACAGCGAAGAGCTGGAAGTGTATTAAATGGGAAGAGAAGGAAGGATGTTTTCTCACTGTTATCTCTGCTTTTGTGATAAGGGCACAATGTAAGATTAGCTATACTGTTAGAGAGCAGAGATTCATTTAGCTCAGTACCCTATTTCAGGAAGCAACCTGTAGTGGATGCCACAAAGAAAGGTTAAAAGAAGTGGACATGCACCTCCTCAACCTACCCACAGCAAAACTCCTCACAACTTCTGGCAATCTGCAACTCAGGGACTTCTTGGCCCAGAGCTTTTTTCTGTGTGTTTTATAGCCCTTGATGGAATTTTCTTTCGTTAATTTGTCAAATCACTTTCTGAAGCGACTTCCTGAACTCATCTAAACTTTTGGCATCCCAAGTTTCCTGTAGCAATAAATTCTACAAGAGATCTGTGAGCTCTGTAAACTGCTGCTCCCTTTTGTTTTAACTTGCTAGATGTTAATTTAATTTGACACTTCCTTGTTCTTATGACTGTGAAGAACAGTGAGTAACAGTTCCAAAGATGATGATTTTTTAGAGCTCTCCCAAATCCCCCTTCAGCTGTGTTCTCTTCCATAGTCTTCTCTACTTTAATATAGAAACTGCCCCAGACCATGGTTTATCCTTATCTCTCTTCTATCTGTCCACCTACCTTGTGTCTTTTTATGTACCTCTCCTATTCTATTATCTCCTGTCTGAGATGTGTGACTAGATCTGTTGCAGTAGTCAAGACATAGAATCATAGAATAGTTAGGGTTGGAAAGGACCTTCACATCATCGAGTTCCAACCCCCCTGCCATGGGCAGGGACACCCACCACTAAACCATATCACCCAAGGCTCTGTCCAGCATGGCCTTGAACACCGCCAGGGATGGAGCATTCACAGCTTCCCTGGGCAACCCATTCCAGTGCCTCACTACCCTTACATTAAAGAATTTCTTCCTCATATCCAATCTAAACTTCCCCTGTTTAAGTTGTATTTCATGTGTTTTAAATGAACAAATCTTACGTACTTTTGTGTTCTATCCAGACACAGGTAAATCCCTGGAAAAAGAAGTCATATGTACCTCAGAACACCACAATAGCTATAAACAGAATGTAATTTCAATCAAATAGTGGTTTAGATTTTGTTTATTGTTAATTGTCCTTTATGACTGGTATATTATTTCTTTATCACGTTACAGTGTTTATATTGATTAAGTAATTATTAAATGTTGAGATATACTTCTTAATATCGATCCACCACTTCAGTAACAATTGTGCTTTGGGGTTTGTTTTTTATTTTATTTATTGTTATTATTCACAGAATTCGCCTTCAGGTTCTCCTAAGTCCTACACAGCAGCTCCTAGGCTGGGGGGGGAATAATTGTTAAAAGGATTTCAAAGACTTGGGAATTAACACTGTCAAATCAAAGGGCATTAGACAGAAGCTTTGATCTTGCAGCTTTGTGTTCTACCACCTTCTCCCTCTCCTTTTGATACCTACACCTTTACTGAAGTTAACTACTGCCCAACAAGCAAACTGCAAGTTCTCTAAGAGATAACATACATTTTCATCCCTTAAACCAGTTTATTCTGCAGTGCCACCTATATATTCATTTATACTAGATGCTTTTAGGAGAATTCCTTCCAGCTCTCAGATTCCACCCCTTTAATATTCCCCTCTGTGTGAGGGAAAGATGAATTATATGGAAAAAGGCGTAATCACATGACTATTGATGAAAAAAAGGCAAGTTTTTTTAAGTCAATGTTTTATCCAAACAACTTTTATGTTGCTACTCTTAAGCCCATAAGCCTTTCATCAAGTAGGTTCTGAATAATTTTTGAAGTTTTTTTAAAAAAGCTGTTTAAAGTTCTTCTAAACAATTTTTGAAAAATCACTACAATATTGCTTAAATAAAGTGCAGTGGAAGACAGCGTGAGAACATGCTGAACCAATGACTCCTGTAAAACTTAGTAAGTTTATCTATCTATTGTACCTCTGGTTTAAGATATCACTGGTGCCTAATACGTTCACCTGGTGTGTCATACAGGGCAATCAGAGACTTCCATCACACAGCATCCTCTCTTCAAAGACAGAGCTTTTAAAATGATCCTTGCAGATTTGCTATATCAGATTTTCTGGTAGAAGGATCTTCAGCAGGATTTGTGGTCTGTTCAAGCAAATGTCAAGATCTGTTACTCACTTTATGGTCACATTCTGCTGTCTAAAGGGAGAACTAGATAGATACCTAAACTTCTTTGGGTTGGTCACAGAAGAAGTGATAAAAAGCCAGTAGTCTAACAGTGATGAAGAAAAAAGGTGAGCTGATAGACATAGATCACACACTGGACTACATCACAGATGACCAGTCATCCAGTCTGTTAATGCTGCAGTCACTCACCATAACTTTTGCCCTGCATTGGTCATTGGCTTCTTATTTTCAATGAGAGAAATACATTTTGTCAGAATACCAGCTTTTCCTGTTTAAAATACCTGTTGGATATTTAGCATGTCACTTCTGGAGGGGCTAGTCACTTTCTTAGAGTGTGTTGCAAATGCTCCCCCAAAGTGATATGTCATGTGTAATAGCCACAGCCTTTTTATTATTTTTGTACAGCAGAAAAATAGTAAATCATCTTTTAAATAATGCCACTTCAGGTTTAAGCTCAGTGCTGCAGAAAGCTGTCATGGTGATTTTGATTTCATAGGCTGGGAGAACGGGAAAATGATGAAAATTGCTCTGACCTTTATTCCTGCTATAATGGGAGTGGATTTCTGTGGTTACTGTATAGAAAGCTTTTATGCTTTAGGATGAAACTATAGGACATTATTCACTGTTCACTTTTGAGGAGCAACACAGCATAAATGTAACGAGTTTAAAAAACTGTATGTGCACGCACATACACACACACACACACGCACACAGATCAGCTCTGGTACTGCAGAGAATACCGATGTGCTGTAAATTGGAAGAATTTGATCTCTTACCTGGACATCTTCCCCTGTGTGTTCAGTTTTATTCCCTGTGTCCTTTGAGATGTCTGTTATTTTAATGTAGTGCCAGGTGTCAGAATAGCATACAAATATTGCAGTGCCTCACCTGAAGGAGAGCACAAGGGCACAAAAGTGATGGATATAAATCTAGATTCACACAAGACTAAGTGTTCCAAAACCAGTAAGGTTTATGGCAAGTTAATTTTTACTGGGCAATATTACTAAGATACTTTTTAGGGACTTATTAGCTAAGACTGCGAAGCAATGGCAAGATGACAAACCTTGAAGGTAGCTGTATGTGACCAGCTATAGGGATTAAAAGTGAGATTAGCAAGGCAATCATATCATGCATATAAAAATCTATGAGCACATTACTGAACACCAGAAAGCATGGAGCAAAAAAAGGCAGAGCAGTGATTCAGTTTCTCTAAGAAGTTATATCTGTTATTTTTAAACCCTACACAATATGTCAGGTGCAAAGCAAAGGAATGAAACAGTATAATTAGGGCCACCTACAGCCTACTGACCTGCTTACTTTCATATAGTAAATTTTCAGTTATGACACTTATTTCTTAGTAAGGGCATGCTGTACTGCTGATGTCATCAGGTTATTGAACACTTTCCAGTTAAAATTGGTTGAACATGAAGAAATCCTTAGAAAACTTGTAGAAATCCACAGTTCTCCTCCATACAGCATTACTTCAATTGGATTTGCTTATTAGCTAGTGTTAATTGGACTAAGGTCAAATATTCAACCCACTTCTGTTATCAGTTTGATCTTTAGGAGCCTAAGGACATTACTAGTCATTACTTGATTGGAATTTCTCTTCAAGTACATTTTATGAAATACCATGTATGCAAAACTAACAACTTGCAAGAAATCTGTGGTATGCCATCCATCCTTTCAGGCTGTGTGTGTTTTGTAAATAACATTTTTTTGTTCTTGTCATTGTGTGACACTTCCAAGGACCAGAATTTTAATTATAAAATATTCTGTAGTGTACCTCTACTAATTTTAATAAGTCATGAGAAAACTCAAAAATTCTTAAAACATAAAACAAGAACAGGAAAATATGACTACCTATATTCTATTCATAATACACAGTATTCCCAGCAGCTCACATGCAAAACAGGATGATTCTTTTCTCTCGTCCCATGCTATCAAGAATGACTGAATTGCCTACTTAACATATGAAACAACAGGTAGGATTTGAATCAGAAGATGCATAGAAAAAAAAAAAGACAGGAATGAAGATAAAGTGTATTTCTTATCTTCCGCGTGTCCCAATCTCTGTTATGTTTCTTAACAGCATTATAAATCTACCTTGATGTTTATTATTGCCAGTATTTTTTTACTTGGTGATCAAAGAGAAGTAGCTTTTTCCACTAAAACCAGATGACTCTTTCAGTATTTGAATTAGCATTTCTGAATACAAAACTCTGCATAACACTTGAGCTAGTGAAGTATATTTGACTAAATATTATTCAGCACACTAATTATGGAGAAGATATTCATCCAAATAAACTATATTAATGGCAAATCTTAAAACTAGGGATAAATGTTTTCTTTGCATATTTAGTCCTGTACTGGATTTTACTTTGGACAGTAAAAGAAGCAAATCCTCTAGCTGATCACTTCATAGGAAGACAACCCAACCTGAGAACAGGGGTCTAAAACCATAGGACTTGCAAGCTTTGCTATTGTTATTGATAGACTTCATAAGTTCAGTTAGTTAAGCAGGTAAAGGAAGGAAATCACAGAACCTGTTGGGAATGTTTGGAGAGTTTAAATAAACATCTTGTGAAAAGTTGCTTTTCCTTACATTACTTTTCCTAACCATTATGTAGGGAAAGTGTCTCCAAGCCTAGCTTTAATATCGAGCCCTGAGATGAGAACAGCCCTGGAAAGACAGGTGTTTCTTTCACCAGAAAGGATACCACCTCTGCAGCTGTTGAAGCTGGGGTCTGTCCTTGTAAAAACTCACTTTCTTTACTTGTTGATAAATGTACTACAGTTTATCTTCAAATATGGCGGTTGACAGAAGAATAATGTATGGATTTATCCTTTTGTCTTTCTCCATTGGTACTCCTCATACTAATACAAAGGAGTATAAATCACGTTTAGTTGGGAACTCCGACTACAAACATACTTAGTGGAGTCCAGGGCTTCATGGTTCACAACTATTTTTTTTGCAGCGATTGATCACTAGAATGTTTCACTTTGTTGCGTACACCAGATTAGCTAAGGACAGATCTTGCACTATTGCCTAAGAAGTATCAGAACTTAAAAAAAATATTTTTGAAAGAAGAAGAGCCAAAGTGTTGGCACTGCAGGCCTGTTTGGTAGTGTGTCTTTGCTATACTATTAATGTTCCCACCCTGACTTGGTTTTTTTCATTTGTTTTTCTCTCTCCCCTTCCATGTAGGAAGTCACTTCACTTACATTAGCAGAACAGCTACTCTATCCAAACATTTCCTTTCTTATCTGTTTTATAATTTTTTAATGGTTTCTCACATGTGTCTTGTTAATGGTGTGGGTATACAAATGGTCAAATCAATAGGAGTGAGGGAATGGCAATGTGTGACAGTGAAGGGAGGAATAAAGAGCACAGAGTGTAGCATGGGCTGCTTCCCAGCTGCCCTCCTCTGGTTCCCAGTTCTCATTTTCTCTTTGGAAAAGCAAGAGTAATCTATAGAAGAATATAATTGTTCCTCAAACACTCAGTCATAAGGAAGAACAAACAACAGGATGATGGCTTGGGGATTTAGGCTCCTGAGGTTACAACTCTCTGCACCCTAGTTAAAGACTGGTCTTAAATAATCACCATTCATTCCTTAGACCTGTATCTAAGTTAAAGAATAATCTTAAATATTTAATTATTAGCTCATGCTAATAGAATCACTATAGGCAGATAGCAAGGAAAGGAGAGCTACAGCTGAACTCCTAATAATTGCATTTCTCCCTACCTGAATGGCTGCTGCACACTAGGAATTAAGAGATTTTACTGTTCCACTTTGTTCTTGCAAATGATTTTGTCTAATAATGTACCTATGAAATTACTGAGTACAATGAGTCCTGAAAGGCCATGGCTCAGCTTGGCTGAAATCTATCTCTGAGTAATGCTGTGGAAGAAATTAAAAGAAGATGGGAGAGAAAAGCTCTTTTTTCATCCTCTTTGTTCTGCATTTTATAAGGATGAAGTAGGCTGCACTGCAGAACAGTAGTTTTGTCACAGAAGATATCTCAGCTGATAAAAAGAAATAACCTTGTCACCTTCTGTATCCTTTGCTGAAGTTAACATTATGTCACAATGCTTCTGGTATTTTACAGTGAGACACTGAGTCAAAATACCATTTGTTTTGTCTTTTTATTTTTTGCCTTCCTTCTCAGAGCCTTGAACTCTAGGCATAATGTGGGCCTTGAATTAAACATCTGCTCTCTGGATTTTAGATATTTGCAACTTTACTAGGGACTTCAGCACGGATGCGTAACCCTGTTATTGCCAGCACAGGCGTAGAGTAACGATCATTACAATGCAGTCAAGGGAATTACTCTGCTGGAAAATGGTGGTAAATGGGGCTCTGGATTGTCCACAGACTTTCAGACAATTGGAAAAGATGTTGCAGTATGTCCTCCAATTACTATTAACAAAAGTGCTCTTCTCACATAGCAATTTTTCTCAAAGTGCCAATTTCTTTTGAGCTCTGCTTCCCATTAAGACTTTTCCTGAATGAGGGCAAATGAGAGTGATGCTCACTTTCATCAGCTGAGCAGTATTGGAGGACTGGCCTTGCTATTACTATGCACTCACAAGCAGCTCAGAAGCAATTGCAACACACTTGGTTGTCTAATTTGAAACTTTGATAAAAGCAAGAAAAGGGTTTTGAAGGCTCAGCTTAGTAAGAGAACAGCCTGTGTAGCAGCATTTAAAACTTTCAAGTGCTTTTCAGAACAAAATCCTTGAGAAAATTTTTTTCCTCTCTCCCCTTTTCCAGCATCCAGGACCTGGTGTGTTTCTCCTGAGCAAATGCATGGCAGCAACGGTTGTCTTAGAGGTAAGGTAAGAATGGCGAGAAAATGGTTTGCCCTGATTGTAAAGGTCTCAGATTCTACAGAAAAAAAGCAGAACTGGTTTTGGAAGGTGGGTGAGGGAAAATGTTCATATGTATAGAAATTAAACTGCACTGTGAAACATGTTGTGAGCTTTGAACAGCAATCCCAGTCTTGCTGCCAAACAAATTAAGTTCTACACTGAGGCCTGTCAGTGAAGTAGGGTCTGAAATCCATCAGCTCCTGTCCTCCTTGAGTCTGGAACAAGTCTTGCTTACGGCCCATGAGACCAAATCTGACATGAGCTCTTAGAGCTAACCCAGTGGCCAGGGTCCTGGTATTTTTTTTAAACTAAAATGATTTTCATCTCTATGATAGCATATTTACATCCATTTTGACTCCCTTATTGTATTGGGTATGCATGGCAAGGTTTTGGTAGTGGTTGGGGCTACACAGGTGGCTTCTGTGAGAAGCTGCTAGAAGCTGTGTCCAATGAAGCCAATGCTAGCCGGCTCCAAGACTGACTCACTGCTGGCCAAGCAGTGGTAACCCCTCTGGGATAACATAAGAGGGAATTAAAATACCTGCAGCAGGGGAGAAGAGGAAGAATATGTGCCAGAAACAGCTCTGTAGACACCAAAGTCAGTGAAGAAGGAGGAGAGGTGGCTCTCCAGGTCCTGAGGCAGAGAACCCTGCAGCCTGTGATACAGACCATGGTGAGGCAGGCTATCCCCTGCAGCCTGTGGGAAGAACTCATGTCGGAGAAGTTTGTGGAGAAACCATGGGAGGGACCTCATGCTGGAGCAGAGGTAGGCTGTGAGGACTGTCCCCCTGAGGAGGAAGCAGCAACAGAGACAACATGGTGAACTGACTACAGCCCTCATTCTTTGTCCCTCTGCACTGCTGAGAGAGAGAAGGTAGATAACTGGGGAGAGAAGTGAAGCCTGGGAAGAAGGAAGGGGTGGGGGGAAAGTGATTTTAAGATTTGGTTTAATTTCTCATTATGATACTCTGATTTGATTGTTAGTAAATTAAACTGACTTCTCCAAGGCCAGTCTGTTTTGCACATGATGGTAAATGCTGAGTGATCTTCCTGTCCTTTTCTTAACCCACAAGACTTTTGTCATATGTTCTTTCCCCTGTTCAACTGCAGAGGGGAGTGACAGAGCAGCTTTCATGAACACCTGTTCTCCAGCCAGTGTCAACCCACCTCACCTCTATATACTTAGATTCAGAGTGACAGAATCTAGCT
>JAOEHX010006802.1:22155-51062 GCA_025448015.1 Bolborhynchus lineola | reverse complement strand
AAAACAATGGTGTTATCAACACTGTTCCCAAGCTGAAAGTCAGGAAAAAAAAAAAAAAAAGAGACACAGCTCCGCACCAACAACCAAGAAGGAGAAAAGCGACTGCTACTGCTGAACCCAGGACAAAACTGCATGAGAGGCTTAAACCATGAAAAGAGGTTAACATATGTTCCACACCTATAGGCAGTATTTTTCACAGGTGACTGCAAACCTCTGTTCCCTCATGGGTAAAAGGATCTTCATTTGTTGTCATAAGAACACCAGTGGTGTTTTCAGGAATTTTCTAACGCACAGCTTTTGAGAAGAGATCTTGAAGTGTCAGAGTTCAACAAGGATTTTGCTATTTTCTCAAGTGGAGGCTTTGCTTTACAGTTGCATAGAAAGGATCCTGCATTTCGGGAATAAGACAGACAATAATATCTACTAGTTAATTGTGGGTTGAATAGATCATAAAACCTCATCATTTTAGCAAAAGAAAAACTGAAGAGGAAGGATGGCAGATGTCTTGGGCAGGGAAAGTTTCAGGCATAGGTGATATTGAACAGCAATTCCACCTAGGAGCTTGTGCTTTATGCCTTGGAGTTTGCTAGGAAGATTTCCCAGCAAAATCTAGAAAAAAAATGCACCAAAGCTTATGATGTTTTGAATGCACTTAAGTGTCTATTTTTACAAATGTAGTGAACTATTCTTTACTTCAGAGAACTAATTTTGACCAGTTTTGCCGGTCCTTTGCCTATTAAATTATCCTGTCTTCATCTTACTTAAAGATGAAACAAATGTCTTCCAATTCATAAGATTAAAGTGCTACTTTAAATATAGACTAATTGAGAGTCGTGTTACACAAAGGTCTCCTTATCTTACAACAAAACTGAAAAATAATAAAATAAAATGAGGAGCAGTGATGCATAAGCTCAATATATTTGCACAAACTAGGAGTATGTTAGCTTTGCCTTGTTAAATATTTCTTAAGCAATTTTTAATTGACAACATATGTTGAACATCACATAGCAGTGTGTGCAAAGCACTTTACATCTGTCATAGCCTCCTGAAGCTAATCTCTCTTTAATGTGCTAGCTTTCTTTGTATTGCTGCAGGCTTTGTTTCTGTTTACTGTATTTCAGAAGGAAGGTGAAAAAAAATCCCAATGTTAACTCTCTGTAAGAACAGGTTTATTTTACAAAGATTTTAATTCTATTAATCTTTTGACTATCTGTTAAGAAATTATTATTACCAGGGACAGTGGCTTACACAGAAAGAAAAAGTCAAATTCAATTTCTTTCAACGTAAATTGTACACTTTGACTGAGCTTCCAGAAATGTGACTCCAAGTCTCACAGGAATTTAATTATTCTTTTGATTTTGCTTTACTGAAAAAAAAAAAAAAAAAAAAGTGAACAATTTATCTGATTTTTTTTTTCTGTAGTGCTTAACTTTTCTTTTAAATATGACATTTAGCTACCTACTATTTTTTTTTTTGTGTGGCTTTATAGAAGCTAATTTCTGTAGTACACTACACAAAGGTAGCTTTAGACTCTGAATTATATTAATCTCTTCTGCAACCTTATTCAAGTACGTATCCATATCATGACTTCCATATCTGGAAAAAAAGTATAGTCAACAATATTATTAATCGATATACATAAGTTTTGACTTGTAGGCATGAAAACCAATGTAAAATATAAAGTCTATTATAGGATTTTTTTTCATTTCTAATTTTTATATGACCTTTGTTTATAAAAATCATCACAGTATGTGGCACAAAAAGTTACATCTTTTAATAACTTAAAAAGGAATATGCTTACAGAAAACAACATGTAGAAAATACACTAAGAAATGAGGCTCAAGAGATATCTTATCAATATATATGAAGGGAGTGTGTAAACAGAATGTAGCCAGATTTTTTCAGTGGCACCCAGTGACAGGAAAAGAGGTTCTGTCTGAACATCGAATATCATTTTTTTAACCCCAGCTGGCAACTAAGTACCACTTGCTCACTCCTCTGCCCCTGCCCCAGTGGGACGGGAAGGAAAATTGGAAAAAAGGTTAAAAGTCATGAGTTAAGAACAGTTTAAAAATTGAAATAAATATAATAAAATATACTGCTACTACTAGGCAATGAAGAGAAAAAGTAAGGAATAAAACATCAACAACAACAAAAAGACCTAACTGAGTGACACAGAATTCAGTTGCTCACCACCTGCTGACCAACCATGCTTGAGCAGCAATCATCCTCTTCTGGCCAACTTCCCCCAATTTATATGCTGAGCATAAGGTTCTATAGTATGGAATATCTCTTTGTCTAGTTCGGATCAGCTGTTCTGGCTGTGCTTCTTGTGCCACTCTTCACTGGTGGAGCTCAGGAAGCTGAGGTATCCTTGGCTGAGAGTAAACACTACTCAGCAACAACTAAATCATATGTGTGTTATCAGCATTATTCTCAGACTAAAACCAAAACACAGCGCTGTATCATATACTAGGAAGAAAATAAACTGTATCCCAGCTGAACCCAGGACATTGGGAAAGACTTTTTTTACCATGAAGGTGGCTGAGTACTGGCACAGATTACCTGGAGGTGTTGTAGGATCTCACTCAGAGCAATTAAAAACCTGTCTGAGCATGATCCTGGACAGCTGGCTGCATGTGGCCTTGCTTGAGAAGTGTGGTTGGAACTGGTGACCTACAGAGGTCCCTCTCAGCATCGGCTATTCTGGGATTTTGTGACTATGATACTGTAATGATGCATTGAAACAAAATGTATTTCTGATGTGCTGCAATGTCATCACATATTGAGTAAAGGTACACAAGATAACTGCCATAGTTTTCCATGATTTATTAAGTGGAACAGTTGCATGCGTTCCCTCCCCCCCCCAAAAAAAAAAAAAAAAAAAAAGGTAGAATTTTTCTACTGAAGCTGCAGTTTTTACCCATGTTTACCTGGGCATTTGGGTTTTCATACTTCAGTAGTTTGCATTCATTTCTTAACTTTTTGTTGAAGGGGCAGAAAGCATATCAAGGGAATGTAAGATCTAGCACGAAATTGGAGAGGTTGCTCTACTACTAATGTAATGTATTGTTTCAATTTACTGTTTCAGTCTATCTACAGTTTGTCAGCAATTTGTTTCCTTTGAAGTAAAAGAGAAGTTTATTAATTATAATAGAAGCAGGACTGGCTGTGTGAGAGCATTGTCATTATGCCTGCCTTAGTTTACCTTTTATTCTACATCTGAAATAAAGGAAAGAATGTGTTATAAATCTTACACTGTGATGGGAGGTTGCAGATATTTATGGTAGTATATGCAGCACTATTGGGAATTCAGTGGGACCCTCCTACCCGAGGAATTACTCTTCGCCGATGGGAATGGAATTTTTATATCCCAGGCATTTGCTTTAAGCAGCGAATCCCCCCTGAAGGGAGGAACAGAAAACCAATATAAATAGGAGTTGTATTAGAGAAAAGAGCAGGTAGAAGACTAAGAGTGTATTTCACATATATTTTCTTTGGAAGTGAAGCTAATTTAATAGGTCTTTACCCCCTTCAAAATGCACACATCTCAACCCCCCACTGCTCATTTTCACTCACTGCCTCCCTTTGGTGCTGCTGAAAACATTTGCAAGGCCATAATGTAGAATAGATGCCTGAAATGAACTGTATTAATAAAAGAGACTCCAAGGTTGTTATTCAAGTCAATTATTAATTTACAACACAGCCTTGCAAATATTTGCACTGCTGTGTTGAAGAAACAGTGAATCCTAGCAAATTGGCAGGAATGGGCAAGTGGTGTTAGAAAAGTGATCTTTTAAACCAGCTTTGCCACTAAAGAGTACATGGAACTGCACTCTGAAAACCCATAGAGAAAGAAAGGATTTTTCAGGTATCTTATGCTGCTTTACATAATAAAAGCTTTCCTCAGAACAGTCTGAGTGTTCTGACTTCAGGACTTCAGCTTAAGATTAGATGTGTAATAAATGTTTGATTGTCTTATTATCATTATTAGATCACACTAAATTGTCTTTAAGAGTGTTTGGCTCCAAAGTGGAACAGTTTAGTTGTCTCTCTGGTGGGACATAGGACAAATTGGCATGTTGTGATTCAGTCTCTTCATAAAAGAATTGACCGATTTATTCTGGCCCACATAACTGTATAGAGCACTTGATCCAGGGGAACACTTGGGGGGACCTGCATAAAGGTCTGACCCTTGGATAAAATCAAAGGGGTAAAAACCCATTTTAATTATATCCAATGCAGAAGGAAAATAAGTGTTCCCAAACTTCAAGAGAACTGGAAGTTGGGTATAAAGCATCAGTCACCAGTTCATCTTTTCCAACCCTTCCCCGTTTTATGCTGCAGACGTATTTGGTATCAATAGATCAGAGAGTCAGATGTGAATAATTCAGTGTGCCATGAGTTATGCTAGTAGTGCTATAAATTGATTGTAATTCAATTCCCAAAAAGAAAGAAGTGTAGTTTTTGTCTTTACATTTTAAATAGTTATATTTCTGAGCTAATTATTAGTAACTGCTGATAATGACTTCAGTGTAAAGTTTTGAGATTTGCTTGAATGCAATTTACGTTACTCCTTTCTGCATCACCTGATAACTAAATAACATTAGTATGAACGGATTATCTCAAAATATGCAAACAGTAAACTTCCTCCAAAAATTACACAAAAAATGTTAGAATGCCATAACATATGAATTAAATAAGAAATCAAACAAATTTGGCTGTTTCGTTGTTTATATGTTGTTCATATATCAACATATATCAAGATATTTTCATATAAACTTAGAAAAACCTCAAGAAATTGCTACCTTAACTCATTGCCATTGAAATGAAACAAAGATTTCCCTTATTTCCACCAAATAAGAGACTCTGAAGTAGCACAATGAAAACGTGGTAAAGATGTAGTAATGCAAACAGAAAAGCAGCACTACCATGACCTTGTCTTTTTCTATCATCTTAGCTTTTTTGAATGATGTCTTACAGCAGCATGAAGACTTATTAGACATTATCACCAATGATTTTCTCAGAAGCATCAAATCAATGACAGCGATCTTAACTCACATTGGTTTTCAATCCATCTTAGCTCTCTGGTAAAATGAACCCTCTAGGGCTTCATAGGAAGTTTAAATTAGAGTAGTTTGACTGCTGACTATTACTGAAAGAACTTTAAAAATTGTGTGTATTGCTATAAATCTTCTGTTCTGATTTACAGCAAAGTGAGGCAAGACATTCTGAAAATTAAATCTGTAATTTTGATTGTATCCAAGTCTCAGACAGAATAAACATCCATCTTTTTTCTCACTCTCTTGATTAAAAAAAGAGAGAAAAAAAGAAAAAAAAAAGAAAATAAAAATAAAAGAGCCTTCAGTAAACAGAAAATACAGAGAACTGAAAATATTAAGACAAATTGTCTCAATTACCCAAACACTTAATAACTCTAGTCTGTTCATATCTGGCTTACTAGTAAACTTTTCAAATAACATAGTACTATAAAACACAGAACCAAGTCCCAGCAACATGTTAGAAGACAACTATGTTATAGAACAGTGAAAGCCAATGTCCGCATTTCCCAAATCTGTTTATCTGGAGAGGTATCAGCATATGCCAAATTATCTTATTTAAGTAAGCCAGTAGAAGTCCAGTATTCAGTCTATAGAAACTCTCCAATGTAGTAATCTTCCTGAATATCTCTTCTAATGTTAGGTGTAGACAGAAAGTTAAAAATGCACCCAAATATTGCATCATGTTTGCCCAAGGTTCTCTTAACCTGTCAAGTGCATGTAATGAGTTTTGAGTCACTTCTGTTTTTCATAGCTATCCTAAAACTGAAAACTGATATTTTTGTACAGATAGGTGCAGACTTTTTCTATGGCTAGGGTAAGGGATGCTTATGTTTTTTCTTTGTCTTAGGTAAATTCTATTCCCCTTGTCTTTACACTCCTCTTTATTTATCAGTCAAAGTTGCCACCAGAATAGACTAGTGTTTTGGATGTTTTTATATTATCTTGCTACATGTTGTCAGAACTGTTTTTGCTAGATTATTTTTTGAATTTGAGAAGTGACATTTCTCTGAAATGCAGCCAAGCACTCAAGAGAAAGATTCTGTCTTCAAGTGCTGCTTTTGAGACACTGTAATCCTGTGCTACATGAAACAGTATAGTGTAAGTTTGTACCTAGACCTTCCCCAGAAAATGCAAATAGTTATTTTGGTAAATATTCTTGGAGCTTTGAGACATTCTGTAGAATCATAGAGTCATAGAACGGTTAGGGTTGGCAGGGACGACTCACATTAGGCCATATTGCCCAGGGGCTGAACAGCCCCAACTTTCTCAGCCTGTTTTCATACAGGAGATACTCCAGCCCCCAATCATCCTCATGGCCCTCTTCTAGACTTGCTCCAACAGCTCCATGTCCTTCTTATGTTGAGGATACCAGAACTATACACAGTACTCCAAGTGGGGTCTCAAAAGAGCATATCAACGCCTGGCACTATGGAAAAAAGAAAAGTGGGTCAGAAACTACATTTCTGATAGGCAAGATGTTCCATACAAAGGGAAACAATGCACAACACAATGCACAACTAGGAGTTTCTTTCCATTAAAATCTTATACATTTTTATAATATATATATTTAAAAATTGAAGATTGAAAAATCTTTAGAAAAGTATAGCTTTCTGCTTGGTTGGTGATTTTTTCAGCTTAGCTATTTTTTAAGTCATTTATGACACTAGCAATTTTTGAGACAGTTACATCTAGGTGAGGGTGGAGTGCTCATTCAAATCACTATTTGAAAAGAAAAAATGGCTAGGATACTGAATTGGAGTCCTTTGAGCATAATCAGAAAAGATTTGCTGTCATTTTGGAAAGCTCCTCCTAAAATGACTATACCTTAGGGCAGTTATCTTTCACTGCTTATGGACAAAAAGACAAAGCTGATATATCTGTTCAAATTACAAAGAAAATAGCCAAAATCAGTGGTGTCAAAAGACATGCAAATCTTGAAATTCTGTTGGGAAGAAAGCAACTGTGTCTTTCCTAATGGTTACATTCAAGTTCAGATATATTCTCTTTATTTTCAATTTCCCAGGAAAAGGTGCCAAATAGTTCTGAAAATATAGATTGCAGTCTGTCCTTGTTTGATTATTCTTTTCATCACAAAGCTCTTTCTCTGGGTTTAATTTCAAATGTTTGTGTACTTGATGCTAGTGCTTGCATCTTTAGCATCTTGAGAATGGTGACCAAAACTGTGGTTTCATATGATGGCCACACAGTCAGAGAGTCTTGTCCCATCCTGCCTTTTCCTCTTGTTTTCAAAACCCTTCTGCAAAGGGTTGCTGTTGATTTTCATTTAGTCCCATAGTTTACCAAAGGACTAAACAAGGACCAGGGTTGAAATACCAGGGGAGCTGTACAGCACAGTGAAGCTAAGAGCAGAAGGGGAATTGGATGCTTTTTTTCAATATAATTAGATCAGTTCAACTGTTTTGTCCAACATCAGATTAAACTTACAGATAACTAGCTAGACATCTGACGTAAATAATTGATTGTGAGGGTTTTTAGTTGCCATAAGATCTGTTTACTCTCAGACCCTAGCAAAACCTTATTTAGATGTTCAGGACGGTTGTTCACCTTTCCTTCTCTCTGTGCTTTAAATTTCTGTTATAAGCTTCTCTTTTTGTACCCAAGAAAAAAAAGTTTTCTCAGTATATGTATGATGACAGAAGATGATGATGAGATTTTGGACTCTACTTACTATGTGTCATAAGAAATCAAATCATACAAAGCAAAATAAAAAATATCCATTCATCACTGCTATATGGCAAACTGGGCTTTCTATTTATAGGTGATTTCATGTTTAAATCCTATGTGATTTTATGGAATAAAGGAACTGTTATATTCTGTTCCTTTGTAGAGCAGATGAGGATTAAGGAAATTTTCCTCAAGGTGGATCAAGGCATACCTGAAGAGGTTAACTATTTCTAATAAGTGCTCTCCAAATAATAGTTTTCTATTTTAGACAGAAGCAGGTGGTGTGTTTTACTTTACAGTCTGAAGAAATAAAACAAGAAGGTCAGATTTGAAAAGTTTGCAATAATACTGAATATATCAACAACTACAAAAGCAATACTGGGATTAACAAGTGGGGGTTAGAGTAATTATACTGAAAAAGAAGAGAAAAACCAATAAAACTATCTTACTTTTTTCTGTAAATTTCTGCTTCTTAATATAAATGGTATGTTTCCTGTTTAATTGCTTTATTTCTAGTATTCACTTCAGGAAAGCAGGAAACATGTATCTATTCCTAACTTGCATTACCCATTTGACCGTCACTGCCACACATCAAACCTTTACTTTCCAGGAGAGAAGATAGGCTCCCGGACATCATGTCTTATCTATAAATTTTAAAACTATACTTGAAGTATTACTGAGCAGAATAATTTATATTGTTTTTAAAGAATGCTGGAATCTCATGTACTGCACAATGTGTTATATTGCTACTCATCAGTTTCTTGGGGAAAAAACAAGACCTTACCAGTTTTACATATAGACAGTATCACATATGTGAAATTATCTGTTGGCATTAGAAAACTGTAGGACATAAATAGTCTTATGAGATAATTTTAAGTTCAAAGAAAAACATCTAGTCAGACAAAGTTTATTACAAGGTTTAACATTTATTTAAACTAATATAAATCAGGAAACAGTACTTTCATCACTGGTGAAGTTATGAAATGGGGAAAATATTGTTATGTGCTACACATTTATATCTCTGTCAGCATTCTTAGGAGTTTAAAAATATTGCTGGTGTAAAAAATGAACAGGCTGATTTGTGAGTGCAAAAAATTGACAGTCTGAACTGTGTGACCCCTGAAAATTATCAGTCTGCAAACTTCAAAATTGGTTTCTCACTTTCTTAATTTCATTCCTTAAAAAATGTTTCCTTTTTATATTTTGTACAATGCACTTCTGTGATAATGTCAGCTGTAAATGCATTGGCCTGATTTTAGTATACATTGGATTTTGGTCTGGAGAAACATAAAGATCAAATACTTAGAAGATGCATGTTAAAGTTTACACTTTTAAGTTGCTACTTTTTTTTCTATTTTGCATTGTAAAGCTGTTCACTTTCCTCCTCTTTCTTAAAAGCACAGAATAATCTGTGTAAGACTAGACAGATTAAAGTGTATTACTGCTGCCAGTGGTCTGTGATCAAAAGCCAGTAAAATATTTAGATACCTGAAGTAGATCTTTCAGTGTATTGCAGGTCCCATTTTAAAAAAGTCATAGCCGTCACATGATGTGCCCTACTTTTTTATTTCACCTTTTCATGTCCTTTGAACTGAATTTCCACTTATGTAATAGTACTGCATCCTGTTTCAATTTTGACTTAAAGTGAAGTATAAATAAATGTAGTGTGAGTTGCCTCATAGAGGCAGTATGTCAATACTATCAGCAGCCTAAGTTCTCATTCCCTGGTCTGCCAACACTATAGAAGTATTCGCTTCCTGATTTCTGTTTGTAGTGCCCAGATTCCCTGGAATGAAAATCCATGTGTAGCTGTGGGCATAATTTACTTCAGACCATCTCCAGTAAGGCAAGGTAAATGAAAACACACTACATGAAAGGCCTGAAAGGAACCTGAAAGGTTCATCCATTTCTACACATTCTTTTAAACATTCCTCCAGCCCATGCATCACATCACACTCTCAGTCTCACATAACTGAAAAAAAATTCAGGTAAGTTAGTTCATCCAGTAAAGACACAAGCAGTTTGTTCTAAAAAGGAGTATCCCTAGGCAGTGTGAATACAAGTTGTTTTGTACCGCTTTGCCTTTGGACAAAAGTTGATAAGCTTTTGCCCATATGAAATGACATAGAATGATGCCAGGGCAGGACTGAGAGCATAATATTGGTCTGGGACTAATTCCAATAGCCAGCCTTGTCCTGTGAGAGAAAAGATAGACTGGTGGAAAAATTATGGTGTGCTACTTAAACTCAAGACTAAAGAATTATCACTAAGCTATTATATTTAGTAGTACAGACATAGCGTGACTAAATATCTAGTTCAGATTAAAACATACATCATATCCTGCTTAACACGGTAACTTAGCCAAAAATATCAGACTCCAAGTGGAGCTTCCTCTGTCATGCTCATTAAATACGTGACAGCATATATTAAAAAATAAGAAAAAGTAAACCAGAACTTTCTTCAAAAAACTGTAAAGTGGATGTGTATATTTCAATAATTTTGAATTTATTTCTATCAATTCAAGGAGGTTTATTTTTAATTCTAAGCACAGATGAAGTTTTATGCCATGTAATTCATGTTCCACAATGCATATCTGTCATGCATGACAAGTTATACAGAAGTATAAAACAAATTCAGAATACTAGATTTTATACAAAGTCTATTAACTCCACTAAGTTCATTAATTTAATTTTGACAAAGTTATGTAATTTTAAAACGTTTGACCTCTAAGCATTAAATGACAATAAATAGCTAGCTAAGATGTACCATTTTAGGCCAAATAGAAGTTAGCTTACTTGCATACACAAATTTAACAATTTCACTCAACAAAATAAACAACCAGCAATCATGGGTTCAGAGCAAGGAAGGTTTACATTTTTATTATCCTTTTCTCTCACAGTAAAATATTACATCATTTAAGGCTGCACATTAGCTTTGATTGCACATAAAGTTGATTATTAGTTGACCCACACAGAGCTTCTTTTTTTGGAGTGATATGAAATTTAAACTCTGATCCTGCAAGAATTTACACATGGTCTTAATCATAGGTACATCTCCATGGCCCAATGCTATTTGAATGAAACATGGTGCTCTATTGAGGCTATACTTCAGCAGAGCTAATTAGTTCAAACCAAAGTACTTTCTAATCTTGTGCTATTTCTGGTATTCAAACTTGCTCACTCTGAAGTATTGAAGTATGACCATGTATCCCTCATTTGCCCCATGTAGATATAACTTTTACATACAGTGAATGGAATGAGGGTTCTGGCAGAAGCAGAGTAAGGCAAATCTTGAGAACTTTTTTAGGATGCGCAAGTTTAATACAAAAGCAATGCTTTAGATAATAAACATGTTGGATCATTTAGGTCAACTTTTGTGCTTGTGGTATGCTTTTGAGTATTAGAACAATAGAACCTTGAAAGTATATTTCAGGTTTCTGGATTTTAACTTGAGTTGCAATAATGTGATTTTGTGGCATATGTGTAAAGTGAATCAGTGATCTTTAGGAGAAAAAAAAAAAATGGAACATGAACATGCAAGATGATGATGTACTAGAACATAGTACATGATTATATTTAATTTTCAAGTACAAGTGATCTGAATTAAGATCCCTCGTATGTTATTTCTGAGTATCAAATTTTGCAACTTCCACTATTTTCATTTACCTCCTTCTTTCATAAGTAATGATTATGTTGGGTAAGACTGAAAATGTTAACATAGATAGACCCAAGACCGGTTGTTTATTTGCTTTATTTTAACATGCATTGTGTGCACAGGCAAGGTTTTGGTTGCAGGAGGCAGCTTCAGGCTGGTCCACATAAAGAGATTCTGGGGCTGCCCAATTCCAGATGGCTCAAACTGACCCATTGCAGGGCACAGCTGAGCCCTTCAGCCAAGATAGTGGTTTCTCAGGGGAAGCAAAGGGCAAAAATGCTGCAAGGTAGTGAGGAGTGAGGAAGAAAGGGTATGAGAAACAGCCCTGTGAACACTGAGGTCAATAAAGAAGTGAGAAGAGTTACTCCAGGTAGTGGACCAGAGATTCCCTTGAAGCCCATAAAGAGATCTGCAGCACAGCAAATATCTACACTGCAGCCTGTAAAGAAACCTACAACAGAGCAGGTGGCTTTTTCCTGAAGGCATTGACACTTGTGGAAAGCCCATGCTTGAGCAGTTTTTCCAGGTTAGGTAGAGAAGTCAGGAATGAAGAAGTAAAGTTGAACTTGGAAGAAAGAGGGAGTATTGGGAGAGAGGCGTCGTTTTAATTCCATCTTTTTTTTCTCGCTATCCAAATCAATTTTAATTTGCAACAAAATAAATTCATCTTCCCCAAGTCAAATCTGGTTTGCTCATGACAGTAACTGATGAGTGATGTCTTTGTCTTTATTTTCACCCACAAGCTTTCTCATCTTATTTTCTCCTCCATCCTGTTAAGGAAAGAAACTGAGTAAATGTCTTGGTGGGTGTCTTACAGCTAGCCTAGGCCAAGCTACCACATAACAATACCATGATCAATAATATAAATCTTAAGGCAACACATAACAGAGATCTTGATTTTACACCAGAGTAGACATATCACATTTTTAAAAAAGGTGAGAAAGAGAACTTGAAGGTTCTGAGAAACAGACTCCTCTTACTAAAGGAAATCTGTGGGCGAAGGAGATTTAGAATCACTAAAACTGACAACTCCTCATAGGTGACTTCAGTTAAAAAGACATGCTGGATATTAAGGTAATCACCCTAAAGACAGAGCAGCAACCAGAAGAAATTTTCTTTCAGTGTGAAGCACTGATTTGGACTGTGGTGTTCTATGTGCATTTCCAAGACCAGTGCTACCGTTTTCTGAATATTTTTTTTATGAATGTAAGGATATGGAAACTGACCACCTGCAAGATAAAGATTTTGAGTGATCCAACTCTAAAACTCAAAGAAATAGGAATATATATATTTAAACACTTCAAATTAAACAACTAAAGTTTAAATATATATATTTAAACACTTCAAATTAAACAATTACAGTTTAAAAACTGTACTACCCAAAAGACGAAGAATCAGAATCAACATTCAGTCTTGTGTTACCATTTTTAAGTAAGGCTTTTTAGTTTATTCAAATTCAAGGTTATGTTTACATCAAATCCTGGTAGCCCTTTCCAAATCCTTTTTCCTAACTGTGTTTTACATGATTATGCAGTGACACAGTTTTCTTTTCTGGTTTCTCCTCCCTACAATGTCAAGATTTTCCCAGAAAGGAAGCCTGAATTTACAAACCAGTTTGGAGCTCTGACATACCCCAATAGATAGGTTAAACAGCTGAAGAGAGAAAAAATTGACCCTTGTCAGTTAAAAGCAATCAGAAATAAGTTTAAAATATTGGCTTCTTTTGAACTCTGTATTAATTAGTTTTACATAAAACCTACATTGCTATTTGTTAAATAAGCCCTAAAATATGACCAGTGTAACTCATTAAATTTCATAGTAATGTTTAGGCTATTTTAGTGATATTATGATGTGGAAAGTAATCCTTGACATGAAACTCAGTAAATAAAGGAGGGTACATAGAGTGTATTTGCCTGGAGAATGCTCAATACTTTTCACCCACAATTGCCAGAATGAAAGTAAAGCAATGAAAAAACAAACAACTGACACCAAAAGAATGTAAACATATTGAAAATTACAAGGAAGGTCACTCAGGACCAAATTTTTCAAGCAATGTTGCTGCAGACAACAAGAGCATTGGCAATGGTGGTTATTAAATGTTTTACAGTGGCTCCAAGAACTTCTCAAAGAGACAGAAAGCTATAATGCACTAGGCACTCCACATGCTTGCAAAGTTAAGTTCTTCATCTCTGAGGAGTGCACAATGCATAAAAAGAATGCTGTCAAAAAGTGAAGGGAAAAGGCAACATATAATTAAACCCTAGTTGGTGATGCTCTGTGCCTCACTGATTTGATGAGTCATCAAAATCACACACACAAATCTCCACCCTCCATTCCACATACAGATAAAAATAAAAAGGTTTTGAAGTGAAAATGGAGAAAATAGAATTAGGATAATACTATCCTGGATGGATACAAGAGTAGAGACACTGCTGAGGGACTACAGTCTGTGGGTGACCCATGCTGGGGCAAAGGAAAACCAGCTGAAAAGCAAGGATGAGTGACAGAAACAACCCCAAACCCCAAACTCCTTCACCACCTGTCACCTCACCAAAAGATTTGGGACATACTGTATGTAACCCATGGCAAAAAACAAGGGAGGTTGAGACTAGGAAGTGGGGAAGAGAGGGTTTTTTCTTATGTTGAGCTTGAAGAAGGGAGGGAGAAAGTGTTTACTTAACTGTGTGTTTAACTTCATGTTCATGTTTTATCCTTTCTTATTTTCCAAATCCGTGATTACAAGTTTGTATTAATTAACAATAAACTAAAATGCATAAAATGTCCCTCAGCTGAAACTCCTTGTAACATGCAAGTACAAGCACACCTAAGCACACATACGGGCTGGACAGAGAATTGATTGAGAGCAGCCCTGAGGACAAAAAACTTGGGAGTGTTGATTAATGAGAAGCTCAACATAAGCCAGCAGTATGTGCTTTCAGCCATATCCTGGGTATATCCCAGTATAATGGGATTGGTATAAACCAACTGTATCTTGCGTTGCATCAAAAGATGAGTGGCCAGCAGGTTGAGAGAGGTGATTCTCCTCATTCACTCCACTACCATGAGACCCAATCTGGAGTACTGCATTTAGCTCTGTGACCCCCAACACAAGAGGGATGTGAACCTGCTCGAGTGAGTCCATAGGAGGGACACAAAGATGATCAGAGCTCTGGGGCAACTGTCCTGTAAAGACAAGCTAAGACAGTTGCAGTTGTTCAGCCTGGAGAAGAAAAGGCTCCGAGAAGACCATAGAGCAGCTTCCAGTACTTAAAGGGCGCCTACAAGAAATATGGAAAGGGACTTTTTACAAGGGCATGTAGTGATATGACAAGGGAGAATGGTTTTAAACTGAAAGAGTATTGATTTAGATTAGATACTAGGAAGAAATTCTTCACTGTGAGGGAGGTGAGATACAGGACCTGGCTGCCTAGTGAAGCTGTGGCTCCCCTGTTCCTGGAAGTGTTTAGGGCCAGGTTGGGCAGGGCTTGGAGCAACCCAGTCTAAAGGAAGTTGTCCTTGCCTCTGACAGGGGGCTTGGAACTAGATGATCTTTATGGGTCCTTCCAACCCAAACCATTCTATGTGTCTATGATTTTCTCTAAAATAGGCACCTTATCTGATCAAGAATGAGGATGATTATTCTGAACAGCTGCATCATTTTGGGGCTGATTTATTTTGTTCTATGTGTTAAAATTATGTTTTAAACCTCAGTACCTAATGTCTGACACAAGCAATCAAATAACCATAAACTTAAATAACTATGTTAAATTATGTCACATCATATTTGACCAGTCAGAATATTCTTAAGTATGAAACCTATTAGTGGTGTCTTATTAGATTAGTTTCAAGATGACTAGTTCTACAACAGTAATAGTCAATTTCTGTTATCATCTCTGGCTGGTAAGTAAAGTATAAAGAATTTTTTTTGAAGTATTTTATAGCTACTGAATGAATGTCACTCCTCCAAAAAAAAAAATCTTTTTCATTAGAAATTGAACTCTTCATAACAACACACATTTATATATCTATATCTATATCTATGTATCTATATGTAGCAATATATATATATCTCTATCTACATGTATACAGGAGAGAGATAGAGAAACACATGTGCATATAATCACCAGCCTACCCCTGATGTTTAACACAGAAAAAAGAAACCCTTTGGTATAAGGGGGGAAAAAATAATATTTTGCTGCCTTCCAAAGACACATAATACACTGCAACAGCTATGTTCCAGTTACAGGATTCATACTAGCTTTGCATTAAAGCACTTTAACTGCCAATAAAAATAGCTATAAATTTAGGGCATCATTCAGCAAGACAGATTAATCCTATAGATTTAAATATGCACTATAATATCTTTCTGAATTGGGCTAATTAGTCCTTGGGTTGCTTGAGAAAAAGGGGCTATGATTTAAAATAGAAGTTGGTAATTTTCTCAAGAAATATCTGTTCTGCTCTGCAGAATTGTGGACAAAATTCTGCACTCTCTGACATATGTATTCAGGATTTTATCAGGTGTTTTGAGCCTCTGAAATGTCAGTTTCTAGATATATAGGTGGAAGAAATCAGAAAGATAATATGTCAACTTTTGTCTTTAGACCAGCGGTAACACTTTCACTACTGAATCATGGAAAGCTCACTTTACACATCTCCTGGACATTAAAAATATAGTTTGATGAGAACTACTTAATTTTCTTCATTAAAAAAAAAAAAATCAGAATTCTTATTCTCTGTAGTCTGAGACAGGATGGTTCATTTTGTAAATGAAGCTTCAAAAAGAAATTATGTGGTGTTCCTCCATTATAAGCAGGATTAAAGCCTACAAAAGTGAACTAGTCCACTAAATGTACCACTGATCTCCTAACTGCTAACTGGGAAATATGTCCATTGTTATCCTCTCATCCTTAGTTCCGAGTGTACAAAAGTATTTAGCATAAGTAATATGTATTAAAATGTCAATAAACTGTCGGTGGTATTTGAGACCTAGTTAGCATTTTTATTGAGCTCTTGCGTTAGCATTTTCAGAAATGGACTTTTATTAATTACCCATTTAAACCCATACTTTTATACCACAGGTCACTATTAAATGGGTCATTTCAACACTAATAGCTCTTACCAAGTGCAATACTTCAATTTCAGCACATTTCACTGTTAGTAATTAAAGTGTACATGCACCCCAATCTATTTATCATGGTAACTAGACAGCTTAAGACATTTACAAGATACTGCTCTTGATAAAAGACAATAGTCTTCTCCATTCCTGCTTTCAATAGCACTTTCATTTCCCATAATATAATCTAATTAAGAGGAACTAGTTATTTACCTGTCAGAGAAAAAAAAAAAAAAATAAAAATTAGATCTCAGATACAACCCAGGGAGATATAATTTCTGAATTCTTAACTTGCTTTCTCTGGTGATTTTATGTTGAAATTACTGATAATGTTAAATCATTAGGAGGCTGCATTACATATCTATTATAGTTAAAGGCTTATGAGCTTTTCTACTACAAATCTCAACATTGACATTATAATTGAACCTGTGCAAGTTTAGCTCAGCCTAGCAAAATGCAAATTTTTCTAGACAGCAGTTTTTACCAAAACAAGGAAAGCACAGTATCAATGCACTAAAGCACTAACCAGAAATTGTATATGCAAAAGTCAATGCAATTGAAGATGCTAAAAAGAATGTAAAAACAAATATTTCCGAATTTCAGGTAAAAAAAAAAATAACAACTGCACCATAAGCTGATGTGGATTTAAATATTTTTTTTTGTTGGCAAGATATTACTGTTCCATTCATTTCTGAAGAATGCAAACTTTATATTTAATTTCTGAGAGAAAAACTGAAACACATTTCAGGGGTCAAGCTTACTGATATAATTTCCAAGAAATAAAAAAATGAAAAAAAAAAAAAAAAAGAGGAATCTGATGTGAAAATTGGCTTCTGTTATAAGAGAAAACACCACAGATGATAATGTTTACAAGAAGAAAGTCACTTAATGTATATATATATATATATACACACATGTGGCATTTTTTATCTTCTTGGTATTTAAAGTACTTTTTTATTATATGAAAAAAAGATCCCAGAAAATGACATTTTAACCCCATAGAAAAAAATAATTAAACTCAAGAAAAAGTACTCCTTTGGTTAGGAAACATTGTTTTCAGATCATGACTAAGTGCACAATTTTCTAAGCCCAATGTGCACAGAGAGTTCAAACATAATGGGAAAGGCTGCTATGAGATGATAGTCTGTAATGATCGTTGTCTTGATTTCATAGGCAGGGAAGGGATTCTATGGTCTGTTTTCTTTTGGAACCCTTTGGTTCTCCCGAAGACAGAAATACTAGAGATAAAAGTTTCTATCCCTTAAATGATAAAACCCAAGGTTGGTATTTTTATTTTAACATGTACTTAGCTTTGACTTTTCACCCAACAAGTTTATCAAAATTATGGAATTAATCGACATGGTGAATGAAATGCAATGGAGAAGAATTAAGAGTATTTTTGCAGCGGGAAGGAATATTCCTTTGGGCTGTTTCTACACTGTAATTGGAAATAAGATCTTTTGTATTAATAATTAGTCACTTAACATGAAAAAAAGAGTAGAGATAAATGGTTAGTTTTAGCAATAGCATGGGATGGTATCACAAAAGCTGTACCAGTATTTGTGCTGTTGAGTATATCTACGAAAAACCTGGAACAGAAGTATGAGTAGTGGCATGACAAAGATGGTTGATGGTTGATGATACTTAATTATTAAGAACAGACAGAAATAAACCAGACTGAAATAGTTGAAAAAGAATTTCAGTCAAAAAAAAAAAAAAGCTTGAAAAAATTAGTGTTGAAAATTGCAAAGTAATGAATATGGAGAACTAGAATTCTAACTGTACATGCAATTTTGATGGGCTTAATTGCTTCTTTAATCTGGAGCTGAATTTAGGAATGGTCAGGCCAGTATTCACCTGAGGTCAAAAACACAAATTGGACATTAGAAGTTGTAAAGAATAGAGAAAATAATAAATAACATTGCTGTGTCCCTTATACCTTTGCAGTATTCCGATGTCTCAGATACTGCATATAGCTCTGGTCACTTGCTGTCAAGAAGGATATAATTGATATGAAGAAAGCTCCTGAGAGATATAAAATGGCTTCCGTAGAAAGAAAAATTAAATAAAACAAGACTCATCAGCTTCAGAGAACAGGTGGTGGGTTATGATAAAAGTATATAAAACAATGAATGGCATGGAATAGATGAATAAGAAAATATTATTCACTATTTCTCATAATGCTGAAAGGGCAGCAAATGAGATTATAAGGCAGCTGGCTTGAAACAGATAGAGGGAAGTAGTTTGTCACAGAACATATAACTAAATTCTGGCACTCATTAATACATGATATTTGGATGCCAAAAGTACAAATGAGATCAAAAGTAGATTAGGCATATTCATAGGAGAAATGTCCAGCAAGGTCTATTAAACATTGTGATATGAAAGTGAAGTCTTTGCTGTGGAAGGTTTTAAGTAGGAGCTTGCCAAAAGCTGGCAGTACAATGGTGGAAGCATTAGTCTGAACTTCTATAAGCATCTAGCCAAGGACAGGGAGATACTACTGGACTAAATAGACCACTGTCTTAGCCTAGTATAATCCATTTTATGCTTTGTATTGTTCTAAGAAGCACCCATTTTTTTATTTTATTTTATTCTTTTTAAGAGTAATTTGCTCTAAAGGCCTGATTTTGGTTCACATGAGGTGGGAATGAAGTTGTTAAATCTTTTCAAACCTTTTCCAGCTATACTAGTAAGAGCTGAATAATTGTGTTGGACCTATGGATGGATGAGCCAGTTCTGAAAAAAATAAAAAGTGGCCTAAACTTTCACCCAGAATTTTTAGTCAACTGAACAGATTTTTGAGGGTCAACATTTTCAGTTAATGACTCTCCACACCCTAGTTCAAGGCAAGAAAGAAAATAGGACATCAGAAAGACTGTGTTCATATTTCTTTCCTTGATAAAACTAGAAAATACTAGAAATCTCATAAATCACCATAATATACTGTATTTCACAATTTTATTTCCAGATCAATGAGTTTGGATTGCTTTTGCTACATGTTGGAGTGCGAGAGGAATAGCAAAGAAAGCAGGGGGAACTGTATTGTTGAACTGAACTGAATCTGTAAACTTTGAATGTCAGTTTTGGTTAATCTTGCTTGTATAAAGTAGTTCTTAAAAAAAATTTCACAGCTGTGAGAACAAGGTACTAGTTACTGAGAATTAGTTTACATCATCTTTCCTCCTTGATCAGGTCTCACAGAAGTTACCTATAGCAGCCTACTCTGACAAGGGAATTCTAACAATTAATAATTTATTAAGGGTTAATAGACAGACAGCTGATTCGTAGAATCCAGAAACGTCTACGTTACTCATTCCCATTCCTAGGAATCTATCATCTGTTTCATAATGTACAGAAACCCTTATTATAGAATCATAGAATAGTTAGGGTTGGAAAGGACCTGAAGAACATCTAGTTCCAACCCTCCTGCCATGGGCAGGGACACCTCACACTAAACCATGTCATGCAAGGCTAAGTCCACCCCGGCCTTGAACACCACCAAGGATGGAGCACTCACAACTTCCCTGGGCAACCCATTCCAGTGCCTCACCACCCATACAGGAAAGAATTTCTTTCTCATATCTAATTTAAACTCCCCCTGTTTAAGTTTGAACCCGTTACTCCTTGTAACTTGTATCACTATAGGCCTGAATGAAGAGTCCATACCCAGCATCCTTATAAGCCCTTTTAGATATTGAAAGGCTTCTATGAGGTCTCTACTCAGACTTCTCCAGGCTCAACAGCCCCAACTTTATCATCCTATCTTCATACAAGAGGTGCTCCAGTCCCATGATCATCCTTGTGGCCCACCTTTGGACTGTTCCAACAGCTCCATGTCCTTTTTTATGTTGAGGACACCAGAACTGCACACAATACTCCATGTGAGGTCTCACGAGAGCAGAGTAGAAGAGCAGGATCACCTCCCTCGACCTGCTGGTCACGCTCCTTTGGATACAGCGCAGGATATGCTTGGCTTTCTGGGCTGCCAGTGCACACTGCAGGATCATGTTCATTTTTCCATCGACCAACACCTCCAAGCTCTTCTCCGTGGGGCTGCACTCAATCTCTTCTCTGCCCAACCTCGAGCTATGCCTGGGATTGCCCCGACACACCTGTAGGACCTTGCACTTGGCATGGTTAAACTTCATAAGGTTGGTATCAGCCCACCTCACAAGCATGTCAAGGTCCCTCTGGGTGGCATTCCTTCCCTCCAGCATATCGACCGAACCACCCAGCTTGGTGTCATCTGCAAACTTGCTGAGAGCGCAATCGTCCTGCCCTTGTCACCAACAAAGATGTTGAAGAAGACCAGTTCCAACACCGATCCCTGAGGGACACCACTCGTTACTGGTCTCCAGCTGGACATTGAGCACAACTCTTTGTGTGCGGTCGTCCAGCCAGTTCTTTATTCACCGATTTGTCCACCTATCAAATTGATATCTCTCCAATTTAGAGACAAGGATGTCATATGAGACAGTGTCAAATGCTTCACACAAGTCCAGGTAGATGACATCAGCTGCTCTAACCTTGTCCATCAGTTCCGTAGCTCATCATAGAAGGCCATCAGATTGGTCAGGCAGGATTTCCCCTTAGTGAAGCCATGTTGGTTGTCAACAACCACCTTGTTGTTCTTCATGTGCCTTAGCATGCCTTTCAGGAGAATCCACTCCAAGATTTTGCCAGGCACAGAGGCAAGGCGGACTGGTGTGTAGTTCCCTGGCTCATACATTTTCCCCTTCTTGAAAATGGGGGTTTCCCTTTTTCCAGTTGTTGGGAATTTCATCTGACTGCCATATTAAAAAAAAATTATTTATTTTAGTATATAAAGAATAACAAATTCGTATAGCCAGGTTTTTTATGCAATATTATTTTTTTCATTAGAACATGTGCCATATATCATTAATCTTATTTTTAGTCTCCCTATACTTGTTTTTAACAATGCTTTCTCTGGTCTTTCTTTTTCTTTTTTTTTTTTTTTTTTTTTTTTTTTTTTTTTTTTTTTTTTTGTTTTTTGGTCAATTTTGCATATATTTGTTTAGATTTTGTCGATCCTTTGCCCAATTTGGTATTCATATTTCTGTGGATATAATTAAGCCACTATTTGGGTTAGTTTTCGCTGGGTCATAGTCAAGTATGCGCTAAATTGAACAGAAAAAAAAAAAATCACATCCAAAGTAGTAATGCCTTGGAAAAACTGGATACTTTTAAAGCATTTTTCTCGTCCATGGCTAGGTTTATTATGCCAAAAGTTAACCAAGAAATTAGACCACAGTAATCTTTAATTTTATACTTCTATTCCTGATATTGTATCAGGTTGTCTTTATTGTCATATTCAGTACACAATACAAGATATTTTCATCAGGCTCAAATCCTGGTCAGAGTTTTCAGCCTCTCCCAGGAAGTGATGTTATTATCTTTTTATTTTCCTGACAAGTCCAACTTTAGTTAGGTCCAACTTGAGTTAAATTTCATTACAGAACTGTCGTGGTTTAAACCTCTCAGCCATGCAGTTTGCTCACTCACTTCCCCTTCTTTTCCTTCCCCCCAGCTCCTGGAGGGATGGGAAGGAGAGTCGAAAGACTGCAACTCCCACAGGTTGAGACAAGAACAGTTTAGTAACTAAGATATAACACAGAACCACTGCTGCTACCACCACAGATAATAATGAAAAAAGAAATACAAGGAAAGAGAATTCGACATCGCACCATGTATACCCAGCCTGACCAAGCAATGAACCCCCACACCCTTCCAGGTCTCTGCTCTCAGTTTTTCCATCCTGGGCATGACGTGCTGTAGTATGGAATACCTCTTTGGTCAGTTTGGGTCGTGTCCCACCTCTGCTTCCTCCCAGCTTCCCCTCTTCCCTGGCAAAACATAAGGCTCAGAAAGTCCCTGGCAAGACCAAAATGTTCTAAGCAGTAACTGAAAACACTGGTGGTGTTATCAGCATTGTTCCCAGGCCAAAAGTCAAAAACACAGTGCTGCACTAGCTACCAAGAAGGAGAAATATGACTGCTACTGCTGAACCCATGACAAGAAGTTCAGTATCTCATTACAAAGTACTTATTTGTACAAGGTATAGTTCATAGCAGTTATTAAAGTTACACAGTTCCATGTCTGGGTTCTGAGGCACCTTCTCTTAAGATAGAACCAGGAATTGTCCTTAGGGCGAAGAACTGGAAAATTGTTCAAATCATTCTTTATGTAAATAACATCCCTCTTTCGCTTAGAAACTTTGTATTACTATTTTCTGTCTTGTTAAAAGCTGATTTCCAGTGCCACTGAAATTATAAGTGAATGACTGCAACATGAAGATTAGTAATTTAGAAAGGAGCCTTATTTAACAAAATATTTTCTCTTTATTTAGCCAGAAAGACTTCTTTGCCTGGTGTCACTTGAAGTAGCCTATAATGTATTGTATTCCACTGAGCTACAGATGAATTTCTTTTTCTGAAACCCTGCTTTCCTTTTAAATGATTTCTATCCCACCTTAAAGGTTTGCAGTTTTTTCTTTTTTTCTTTTTTTTTTTTTTTAATTAGTTCTGCTGCATACTGCAAACACACTTCTTTTTTTGTTCACGTCCAAGCACAGCATTAAACTGCTCTACCATAGCAATACAAATCAGTCTTTCATGGTTACTAAGTCTAAGAAACTGAATTTCAGGGAAAAAGAGTTCTGTTTCTATAGAGCAAATTGTGACCTTTATCTCAAAGAAGCACCCACTTCAGGAAGATACGATTATTTTTTTTAATGCAACAGACTAGGAAAAGTAACAGTGGTTCCACAAAATCCATCCTTCTCATAATAAAACATGAAGATAAATGTTAGAAAGTAAGAACAAAAACCAACTAAATAAAATTGTGAAGGCAAGAGCATACGCTGTTTTGCCATCTAGTCATTTTTGAGCCAGACAGTTGCCTTATTAAAACACAAGGTAGTATAAACAAATGAAAAGAGATGATGTCCCAGTGTACCTTCCTAAAACTGGTACTTGTGTATTGCAAAACTCATGAGTGCAATCAGGAACCGTGAGATATTTTTTTAATGGAACAGAGAATTCTTCCTCACTTCCATTTCACTTTCTATGCTAATGAGGAATGAAGCAAATCTGCAGGAAAAAGTTTCTACCTTTTATTTTGCCTAGAGTTGGTACTAATTAAGTACTGAATCAACCAACAGAGGGAAGGGAACATTTTACACAAGGTCCAAGAATCAGTGAAGCTCTATCTGGACATACAGAGGCTTTCTGCTTCTCAGAAAAAGTCAATATTCACTCTCTATTTGAATAATAATAAGAAAAGGGGATTTTATTTAATCTTTTGGAAGGGAGTAGTAACACAGACTAATGAAATAAAAAAAAAAAATTCAAAGAGGAAAAATTCGGACTGAAATTGCTTTTAATTGTCCTCTTCCTCCTTTTTTTGTTGTTTTTTTTCTGTTTTCCGTCTTCCTGGGTTAACGGCCTCCTTTCCTGCGTGAGCGACAGTGGACGCTCGAGGCCCCCTCGCAGCCCGGTCCTGAGGCAGCACTGCCGCTTCCTCTCCGCTCCCCGACCCCTCTCAGCCATTGACACCGCCCGCAGCTCAGCCCCCGCTGCAGGAGGACCTCCACCGGGGAGCGCCGACTGCAGCCCCGCACATCGCGCACCCTCCCCTCAGCAGAGCAGTGCGGGCGCTCACTACTCCCCGAGCTCTACACCGCAGCGTCCTCTATCATCGGCTCTGTCCGTGTGCCTGCACTGATCACTGCAGGGGCAGCCAGAGCAGAGCTCCCAGACTGGGCCCGGGTCATACAGCGAGTGCTCACCATCACGCTCGCCTGCCCGCGCAAACTGCCTCGAACCTGCCCTGTTCGCCGCGCTCCCTGGGGCAGTTTTTACCCAGACAGAGCTGGTGCTGCTTCTCCTGGCGCCGCTCCGTGTGAATCAGCTGCTCGCATCAGCTGAGCTGCCGGCTCCTGGGCAAGTCCTGTGGGGGACTGGAGCCTCCCTCGGTGACTCTCACGGCTCTGAGTTGAAGCTCCTGGGCACTGAGCTTCCCCCCGGCTCAGTTATTGAAGGCGTCCTCTCTCGAGATACTCATCTCAGCAATTGACTGTCCAACCTGGCCTTGAACACTCCCAGGGATGGGGCATTTACAACTTCCTGGGCAAGCCATTCCAGTGCCTCACCACCCTCACAGTAAAGAATTTCTTTCTTAGATACAACCTAAATCTCCTCTATTTAAATTTCAACCCCTTGCCCCTTGTCCTCCTACCACTACAGTCCCTGGTAAAGTCCTTCTCCAGCATCCCTATAGGCCCCCTTCAAATACAGGATGACTGCTATGAGGTCTCCACAAAGCTTTCTCTTCTTCAGGCTGAACAGACACAACTTTGTTAGCCTGTCTTCATCATAATCAATCTACAATGGTATGGGTCTAGGAGTGAAATATTTGATTAAACTCAGTGAGTCTGAACCAGCTGGACCCTTCTCTGAAATTCTTCGACAAACAGAAAGAACTTTTGAGGACTGTCAGTTATGCTTACAAGAAGCCAAGCACTATGTCCTCTAAAGCACCAAGTATATACAGTTTCCCTACACAGAATAGGTGTGATAGATAGGCCCCAGGTGGCAGCTGAGCAGACTTGATATAGATACATTTAGACTCTGTCAGAGAGCAAGCAGTGTCATCTATTATATCCGAACAAACCTTTTGGAACCTACCTTATGACAAAAAGACACAGAAAGGTGATAAGAAGGCCTGTTTGGTAAGAGAAAAAAGTCATGCCTGTTGCTACGAGATTTATCAGCCAGGAAAACACACATAGACTCCGACTTGAGCTTCACTAGGCTTCTCTGTTAGTAATGTAAAATCTGAATCTGGATATTTTAGAGCTTTTTTTCTCCCATTCATTAACTGACCTGCTCCTTTCCTTACAGAATACAGCACACAGATTTTTAAGACTGTACAGTCTTCAATAATGATATGGAGAAAGGAAGGAGATTTTCTCTTTGAAATAAGTTTGGTATAGGCCATAAGGATTACCTCATACTGCTCACAGTATTTCAGAGGTAGATTTCAGTAAAATTACCATAGGATTTAGGGAGTAAAAATTCCCTAAAGTTTGCATTCGTTAAAAATCCACAGCCTGCACATATGTTCAACAAAATAATGCCCTACTGTCAAAAGATCAAGATAAATTTGATAATAATTTCACAAAATGTAACTTTTTGACTGAAAAATCTATACTGCAACTTAATTGTTAAATAAACACAAATATTAAATATCAAAAATAAAAGCTTGCATTCTCCATCTTACGAAAGAGGTTATTCTTCCCAGCCTAGTGCTTAGATCATTAGTTAAAGCTACCTTTTTTTTCTTAAAACTGCTGTAGACAATTTATAAATAAAAGACAAAATTACAAAATTTAAATTAAAATTCTGTTTTTCTAGGTCACAATATTTTACAATTAACTTGTTTCTAGTGAGGTAAGGTAATTTTTGAAAGTTTATATAAAGAGAAATATATTCCTTTCTTATCTTTCTTTTCTTAAATAACAGTCTGCATTAACTTTGCATCTCTATATTAATGCACATATGCACAGACATTCAGAGAAGACCATCAAATTTACTTTAAGATAAAACTTGTATATGTACAATGAGTTTACAGAATGCGTTATGGGCCCAGTACTTCATTAGGCAACACATAATAACATTTCACAAGGTCAGATTATAGGGGATTATTAGATAAATGTCAGTTTTGGAAAAATATTCTTATTGCAGCACAAAGAAATCTCAGCTGTGGATAATGAAATTTTGCTTACATCCATAATTAATCAATGTTTCAACCTTTCATTATATACTGAAGTGTAAAACAATTAAAATACTCTGTTCAAAGACCCTTATCTCTTATATAGTAGTTCAGAAACATATTGACTTTTCCCAGAGGTTGATTAGAAATAATTTTCATCTAAATCACACTTCACGAATTACTTCTGAATCAATCATTTCTTTTAGGAAAAAAAAAATCTTCTAAAATCTCCTAGGTTTTGTGGAAGTATCTCCCTGTTCTCTTTGTTGCTTTTGATTCATCTGTTATTTGTTCCTGCCTTTGCTTTTGCTTCACTGAAAACCAGAACAGGTTATGTTTCATTTTCTTCCTAACTGTTGTTTCTAGCTCTCATATCAGGTGTAAGTTTCTTCTCGCTCCTCGTCTCTGCTCTCTTTTATCAGTTCTAGAAGATAGAGCATCAATCTTAGTAAGAGATGGAGGTGTAGAGCCCTCATCCACATGCTGAGCCCTGCAAGTATCTCTATTCCTCCAACACTCCTGTACTTGTAGCTGTACCTCCCCAGATGTTGATGAGCTTGAAGTAGGCTGAGGAGAGGACTGTTAAGGAAAGGAGAGGTATGTGAAAGAAACAGCAATACTGAGAGAGACCAGCTCAAAACCCCTGAACCATTCTTAATAAAAGGCAGCATAGTACACCCTTTGTAGTACTGTAAACACAGCATTATTTGTTAAAGAATGGTCTACAGTGTGGCAAGAGCTATAGGATATGAATTGTAAGTATGAAATCAAGCATGTTCTGTGCTATAGTAAGGACTGTTCTGCTTATAAATGTTGATTTATACCTCAGATGGTGTGTCCCAAAGATTTCCAGATGTGATTACTGCTATAGAAGCAATTAAATTGTATATAGATTGTAAGTATTCCATAAAAACTGTTCCTGCAGGCATGGTCAGATAGATCAGTTTTTTTATGCAGTTCATTTATTTAAGAGATGTTTTGCATATTAAGACATAAAAAAATCAAGTAATTATGCAGGGGATGGGGGGAGAGAGATGAAGATGGATTACGAGAACTATGCAAAGCAGTGATTTGAGGAGTTCCTCCTAGTACAGCTGAAGATGTTATTGCAAAGACCCTTATAACAGGTCTCAGTACAAGTACAGAACTTCCATAACCACCAAAGACTGACTAACCACACTGCTCTGAAGACTCGATTTCCTCCACAAGTAGCATGTTTGCCAAGATCCCAACAAACTATTTTTTTCTTATTTTTAACAAGCACCACTATGACTGCCTGCAAAATTGAGAGAGCTTTGTGTATGGTTGTGGTTTACTCCAAATTATGATCTAATTGTAAATTTCTGTTGCAAATGACTGTGTTATTTCTAATCTACCAACAAATAAGCATAATTTTTTTGCTTATATTTTCTTGATCCGCAGCCAGGGCAGGCTGTATCAACCCTTCCAACTCTGTTTTTTAATGAATCAGCAATACAAACATTTACAAAAATCATACAACATACGGAATATGCAATAAATAAATGCAAGTGTCTGAAAATTCATAAAAACACATGATTTCAAATGTTCTATGGAAAACATCGTTAAGAGGCAATTACATTCACAATACACAAAATAAAATTTGATACTGTACCACAGGCCCTCTCTTTCTCTAACCTGGTGATACATGCATTTGATGGTTGGACCACTCGGTAGTTAAGGAATTAGCTGGAGAGTCTCGCTGAAAGCGCTGTGGTCAGTGACTCAATGTCTAGGTGGACACCAGTGATAAGTGCTGTTCCTCAGTGGTTGATATTGGAGCCAGCACTGTTTAACATCTTTGCTGGCCACATGGACAGTGGCATAGAGTGAACCCTGAGCAAGTTTACTGACAACATGAAGCTGTGTGATGTGATTGATATACTGGAGGCAAGGGGTGCCTGGCAAGATGTGTTATAAGTTTGTTAAGAAGAGAAATAAGGATTACTGTAGGATACCAAATTCCTCGAAAAGTAAAAAAATGGTTTTCTATTCCTAGAAACAATCCTACCTAACTGTTACATTGCTTGTCTTCTCCTTGCACCATGAACTGCTTTGCATCTTCGAAGATTTAAACTGCATTATACAGTTTCTCAAAAGAGTCTAGGATTTATCTGCTCTCGTAGTAACCTGTGAGGAAATAAGTCTTCCTCTACAAGAGAAATAATAAATACAAGCATACTTAAGTTTCATTTCACAAACTCCACATCAGTTTTAGACAACTTATCTTGAGGTTTTTGAGTTTTCACCTAATTTTGTTCACAATTGTGCCCAAATAACTTGCAGTCTTAGAGCTACAGGCAGACAGCTTTTAAGGCTATAAATTGGATCAGAGAGTCTGGAATACAGTTCAGAGTCTAGATTTACACTTTAAAATGGACACCTTCATATGAAAATCCTCCATAAATATTCCATGGTACTTTCACTGTCATTTTTTTATAGAGGCTATGGCTGAATTTAGTCTAACAAAAAAACATATGCTAAGTAAACAGTGATTTTGAAAGAAGTTCTAAGCAACTCATGGCTCCACTGAAATTCCCTTCCCTTGAATTCAGTTTTAATGTAACAGAGACTTT
>JAOEHX010006802.1:0-20554 GCA_025448015.1 Bolborhynchus lineola | reverse complement strand
TCTTCTGTCAGGTGGCTGGAGATAGGACAAGAGAAAATGGTCTCAAGTTGCAGCAAGGGACATTTAAGTTAGATATTAGGATAAATTTTCTCCCTGATGTTGCCTAAAGGTACAAATGTTCATATGTTCTGCAAATCACAGCCTAAGGTAGATTGTTGTATAGCAACCAGAGATAACAAATCATTCAGTCTGAAGGACCTTTTTTTACATCATATAGGAAGTCTGAAGCAGAGGTGGGGTAGAATTGTCCCATCTTGCTTTCTTTTCTTGCAAAACTTTGCTTTATTCCACACACACTAGGTTCATTTCCTGCACAATCCTGGCAGTTCCCCAGGTACCATATATAATGGTCCAGAGATACTGTCTAGTCCCCACTCCTCCCTAAAAAAATCACCATGTGGATCGCATAATCAAACATTGTATTAAAAACACATAAACCACAAGATAACGCCTAAAAGCAAGATGTTCAGTAAAATAATGCACATGAAGTCTGTAGGATAATACACATACAGTCCAGATGCAGACAGGATTCTTTTGGTGCAAAATGCACTCATTAGAGATGTAACCCCTGGGTAACTAAATAGCTCTACTTAATCAAGTCTCAATAAATTATGTGAGGACTGTGGTTCTTTCCAGAGGAAAATAATTTTGCCAAATAAGTGTGGCTTTCACTGAAAGCATTAGATATCAGGGTATCAGGGCAAAATCCAAGGTTTTGTTGAAAAATCTGGAGGAATTAGCGGTTATTAAGTGCTGAATAATTTGTTAACATGGGAAAAGATCACAATTTACTAATTTCAGCATAGAAACTGTTAAATCTCTCTTCCTAAAACTTTCAATTTTGAGACAGATATCCAGCACAGGAAATTTCAGCCTGAACAACTAGGAATTAACAAAGTAAAGTACAAATGAAAGCAGAATGCTAAAATAGGAAGAACTAAACAATCAAAATAGAAGTAGCATTGCATAAACAGATAATAAAATGGCAGACTTCAGTTCTGCAGATGAAAGTCAGGGGTTCTGCTTTGTGTAGCTCTCTGCTGTGTCTTCTTATAAAGACAATTTTTATTTTCTTCAGCATACGCATCGTTTCTTTTAACTTTCTAGAGAGCTATCTCAGTTTGGGTTGATTTGTATCATTATCCTCTCTGTACTGTTGCATTTCCCCGAAATATAGCACAACTATTTTAGATGAATTCTGTATTAAATTAAATCACAAAAATATATACTGATGCAGTAGAGTACAGACAAAGAGCAGATACTGGGGTGATTTAAGCATGACTTGGAGGTGATGGACTTAGCGGCATAATGAAGATTAAGCATTCTGAGTTTATTTTTCTCCATATGTATTGCATATCTTGAAGGAGGATTCATAAGAGTTGGATGAAAACAATTCCTGAAGTTGGCAGGGGATTGTGCAATACAAAGTTGGTTGTTCAGACCATCAGCCACCTTAGCTTGAGAGCATGCAGAAGATACTTGTTAGAAGAATTAAGAAGCTGTGACTGTAGAATTAAAGAACACTCACTAAAAAATTACATAGTGCCTCATGTAGTAAGGCCCTCAGAGAACACCTGTATTTATAATAAAACAATGCACATCTGGATGAGCACTGAGACTTGACAATGTAGTATTATGAAATTGTAAGAAGAGTCTCTGCTGGTGGGTTTAACACCAGCTACCTAATGCTCTTAACAGGTAATTGTCTGATGCCCTTCAGGAGCTCAAGCAGGCTACAGACCCCCCTCCAGGGTCATTGAGGGTACAAGAAGCTTCTGCTGAAGGCCAAGACAGTCTCACAGTACAGGTAAGGATAATCACAGTGTGACTGTGATTGAAGGGACTCGGGACTGCAGGGTTTGCTAGACTTTAGGAAAACTGAGTGCCTGCTGAAGATGAGAATCCACAGGATAGAGCCTAAAAGGCCAATGTTTTCTAGCAAATGTGTTTGAGTGTCCTGTTACCCCACCATGTTAATTCAGAGGTCTCTGCTTTTTTTTTGATGTGTATAATTTGTAATTTTATACATTGGACACAAATATGAGATATGGAATATTACTGGCAACAAATTTCCAAAACAGTCCCTGCTAGGGCCATCTTTTGATTTGTCTTTTGTGGCTCATCCTTTATTTAAAACAGATACATCCTGCATATCATTCCTAGCCTGAAAGTTGATGAGTGAGTATTCATGTACACAGTTGCTAGGCAGTCATATCTGTACTCCAAAGCCAAAGTAAAGCACTGTGGATTGACACAAAGCTTAAAATCTAGCACTTATACAGACTAGTGAATGGATGAAAAATGGTAATGTGCTTTTAAAGTGCAGATGTGTAAACTGCAGCTGAAACTGTATCTGTATACAAAGCACTGCCAAAATAAAGAGTATAGTCTGCTGAAATTTCTGCTGACCTTATCATGTGCAAAGATGTGACAGCTTTTGAGCTTCAGCTTTCCATCTTCTCAAAGGGCAGCATCTGGACTAGCCAAACTCTAGAGGAGGTTTTCATAGAAAGAAGGATAAATGCTCTTCTCCCCTAGATTTGTTATTACTTTTGAACACAAGTTACTTTCTGTTTGAACTACTTATTTGGTAGAATTTAGAAGGAAGCTGAAATTCAAAAAAGCTAATAAAAGCACAAATGACAAGAATGATGGAAACATTAAGAGATATATATAATTTGATTTTAATACATATGTATACTTTGAGTTGAAAATGTAGAGAAAAAATTGTTACATGTGCTAAGTAATTACTACAATTTTCAGGTAAAAAATGTTGCAAGTATGTGATATAAAAGACAATTTTTGCACTTTTAATGTATAAAAATGATGTGTTTATACTTGCTACATCTAGTTTGAAACTTCTGGGACAATATATTCCAAATATGTTTCAAATAGAAACCAATTAACCATGTAGCTAAAGTAAATTCTTTATTAACCTGAACTAAGGAAAAAAAAAATATTTTTAAGAGTAGTTAAGCTGTGTTCAAAGTCTGTATCAATAATTACAGTATAATTGCTATATAATTCATTAGAATACTCTTTACCAAAAAAAAACAATAACTTGGTGCACTGATTAAAATATGTGTTTTAAAATTTCAAAGGTCTCCAGTGGAATTAAGTACTACAAAATGAAGTCAACAGCTGTCTGACCTTAAAGTTGTGTTACCTGAATAAGAAGGAAAGAATGTGATAGGAAGCCTGGGACTGCTACAAGTCATTACAAAAAAACCCACAAATCTTGTCACAGGATGTGGTCCAGTGATAAACAAGGTCAGGCTAGCGTGCCATCTGCCCATGGAATATCATGTGGATGCATTGTTCTTGGTCTTTTACAGCTACATTGTCTTCAGTCTTTTGGAAACAGAAGTGAAATTCCATTGGAAAAGAAATGCTTACTTAACAGCTAATTAAATGCAGAGTGAAATAGGCAAAAACCAGAAATGTAGAAGTATATTCTTTGCTTGACAGTGAAAGCTGTGTTTGAAAATACTTGCTGGCATCTCACACTATGCATCAATTTCAAGTGTTTTAAATGTGAAGGAATCTAGGTTCAGCTATCCTCTTTTGAAAGGTGTTTTTCTGGGAGCTGTTACCTTATTGGCAGAGGGCTCTGCATTCTGGGCTCCTGTGGAGGGGTCGAATTATAATTCCTCAGCTGACTGCCTCATGCTCTGTGCACAGTGTGACTGAATTGGCTGGAGTAAAAAAAAATCTTTTTAAAACTGTGTTTAAGACTGTTGCCTGAACAGGTACTTTGAAAACACAGCCCTAACAAGTCAGAATGATAACTTTCTATTTCAATACACAAAAAGATAATTCACAATTCTACAGACATAAGGTACAACAAAAGTACGTGCAGAGTGGATATAAACCCCTTCTGTTTTATCTTTCCTTGTAAAAAGTAAAATTATCTTGTCTTTGGTTTTTTGAAAGCAAAGAATTAAATCCATTAAATAAGTAAATATGTTCGTATTTCTCAAACTCCATCATTTTTGCAGTTTATTCCCCCCAACTGGTTTTGCTTGAAGGCATACGCAAGTCAATCAAGAAGTAGTTGACATTTTGCCTTCTTTCGAATTATGAGAAGTAATTGACTTCCTCATCAAGATACCATCCATTAACACAAATCTGTGAATTCCTCAGCAGAAAGGTTTTAATTCAAGGAAAACTGCACTGATCAAAGTGGAAACGGGAAGAAAAAAAATTGTATGCTTTATTTCCACATCTATTAAGGATCTTTATATGAATGTGTTACACAGGCATCTATCTTCAGTGCAACCATAAAGCATTCATACATTGCAGCATGGGAGGCTCCTTCCCCTAAACCAGAGAGAAATTCTGCATGTGCCTGTAGTCTGAATGCACAGTGAGAATGGCCATTATAAGCCTTTGGTAAATTGCAGCTCTCACATTGTATGGTGCCCAGAAGTTGCTCCTTTCAGTTCTTTCTTGAGAAACATGAATATCAAAGGACTGAAAAAGGACAGGCAGGTAGTGATTAGTGGCCTCACACAATAGTCAGGAGATATGTCCAGCTTTATTAGAGTGAAAAGAAAAAGCAGATTTCTATAGAGAAAACAAAAGCCACCCAACTTCACTGCACCTTCAGACCTACACCTTAGAGGCTCCGTGGCCCTCTAACTCCTCATGGTTTTCACTGAAATACAGACACATACAAAATTGGATACACAAAATACCTTTCCTATGCATTTCTTTCAAAAGATCACGGGTAGCCCGAAGTTTCTTTGCTTGCTTTTATTTTGCACTGTGTATCCATGGACATACTTTTTCAGCATTTTCAAAACTCTTCAGCCTATCACTGACACAGCTACTTCCCCCCCACCCCCACAGCCCTACCCAGTCCGCCTGACCTGTCTTTCCTAAAGAGCCTATAACTTTCCGTTCCAACACTCCAGCTGTAGGAGCCATCCCACCATGTTTTTATGATGGCTTTGATCTGGAGGATTGATGAAAAAACTATCTGAGCCTCAGAGCCCCTAACCATCTCTCCCAGGGCTCTGTAGTCCTTCTTACCCTAACTATTCTATGATTCTATGATTTGATATTGAATTTCAAAAAATTCATGAATGTGTCATGATACATTCTTTACAGAAATAAATAAATGGAATCTTGACAAGACTTCTAATACTGATTTTTTACATAGGTAGATCTTCATTTGTTCTTTTTAGAGGTATTTCTTACAGTTACTTTTAAGGACACATTACACTGGTTTTGTTCTTTCTTTATTTGAGCATTGATCCTGGTAGTGTGCAGCATAGTGTTATCCAGAAAATCATTCACGTACATTCTTGTGGTCATGGAAATTATTTTTGAGGTCAGTTGAATACCTGTGTATTCAAAAGTATGCATGGATTTGTTCTTTTGAGAAGCAGGATCTGTCTTGAGAAAAGCTCCACAAAACCCAGAAGTTTATGACAAGGCTAAAAATAGTGATCAGATGACCAGTTCCTATGGTTTGGTATGAAAACTGGTTTTATGGCCTTTAATTAGGAGCAATGTTCAGTTCCCGGAAAACAGAGAAAAAAATAAGAAAATCTGTGGGACGAGAAAGACGTCCTTAATCTTCCCACCTGTCAGTTTAGCTTAGCAGTTTTTACAACTAGTTTCAACTCATGTGAAAGGGAAAGCTCACACCACTGCCTCTAATGATACTTTTTATGTGATAAGGAAAAAGATTAGTATAATCATGCATTACATGAACTTCTTTCTCCTAATGTTTTAAGGCAAATACAAGTAATTTTGTTCTGTCCCTTGAAGCAAATATTTGATTACAGCTGTGTGAAGCACTTATGTCTCATTTCACAGCGACATTTCACAAAACACACAAAATTCAGTTAGCACAGCTGGAATTCAGTGTCCATGGTTTAGATGAGGCAGTGTGAAAGAAGTTAAGCAATTTCATAAAATACCTCCCAGTACCTCAGGGATGCCTCAAAGTGTTTAAACCTTTAAAATGACTTCTACCCCTTTTTAGTGTAGAGTTGACAAGAACAATCTCACAGAAATGCCGATTAAATATTTCCTCCATTCTCTTGCCCATGAGTGGAAGCAAAAAAAATTCTGAGGTACTTCCATGAGAACAAGGGTAACCTTAATACAAGGTTTTGATGTGATTTATTCTAAAGGTAAAAATCAGAGAAGGTACAAATCAGGCAACAGTAGTTTTAATAGTCTTTCATGTTGTCAGTCCATACATAGAATCAACAGGAGTATTATAGAAAAACTACTGATAATACCAAAATAACAGTTTAGTCCAGAACACTTTGTGGAAACTTACATTTATGATACATAAGTAGGTAACTGAGATTCCTAAATATCTCAGCACATATGCAGTGTCATCATATAAGAATGAAAGATAACTACAGATGATAAACTGTAAAGCATAGCCACAGTGGCAAATTTTTGTCCTTCTCTTAAAAACCATATTCTGTCTAAAACTATGTGCACTGTATCTATGGACACTTTGCTCTTTTTATTTGTTATATATGAGCCTTTCTTTTCTGAGTACCCTTTTTTCCCAGTTTTGATCAGATTACATCTGTAATGACTCTACTCTCTTGATGCTTTGATCATCTCTAACTATTGCTTATGACTTTATTCTCAATGCTTTTAAATCTTATATTTAAGTTCTTTCCTTGTACTTTTCCAGAAATGCTTTCCTTTCTTCTTTTTTTTTTTTTTTTTTTTTTTTTCCCTGCAATTAAGTCCAAACTTAATCTGTGGCTTTACTTGGGTATTCTAAAGTGATACTCATTCTCTTTACCTACTAAACTTCAAGTCTTTCCTTCATGACCCTTCCTTAGTTCTTCTGCTTATTATTCTGGGCTTTAACTCCTACACTTCCTGTACATTTGTTTAGCAATAATTTATTTTATCCTTCCCATGGCATTTACTCTTTCAGCCTAAGGAATTCAAAGCAGATTCCCTACTGAATATTATCTTAATCAGAAAGGTAGTACTCCAGGGCTTACTCTCTGCTAACAAGTATCTATATACAGCATTTCTCTTTGAGCCTTTAATATTTCACTTCAATTTTACAGAAATTTAAAAGCTGGGAGTCTTACTAGAAAGTGAAATTGTTAGCTGTTTCAGCTTTATATAATGTAAAGACACTATCCTGCATTTCTTCTTTTGAGATGTATTTCTTATGTTCAAGTATTGCAACTTAACTCACTACTGGGTATTGAGTATTGGGCACCTTATTTCGGATGCAGAAGAGAAACTCAGAAATAGGACAGAATCTGCAAGAACTTGAGTTGTGTTAGTTCTATGGCTTATAATACAGTATTTTAATAATACCGTTGGATAGTTTAATTTACACAGCATAATAGAACAATATTTCTTATCTGATAGTACAATGACAGGAAGTTAGACTTAATTTTTAATACATTTTACTTTTCTAGAAACACTATACAAGCTTTCAGACTGTATACCACATATTTTATAAAGAAGAGGTTGATATTTAACAGTGCAGTGGCTTCTTAAGTTTAAAAGAGGTGATCAATATTTGAGAAAAGAAAAATAAAACAGCAAAACAACAAACTACCAGCAGATTAGTCAGAGTTCTGCTTGAATATCTATTTATTGAGGAAGACAGAAGGAAAGATTGCTTCTGCAAAAACAAAACTAGTATATGTTGTGTCTGTAAGATTGAAGTGAAATGGTGAGATTAGTTCAGTACTTATTTGTTTCATCTCATAATTAATGATCATTCATATTACTGAATAAGTAAAATTTGGGATTAATAAAGTTGCGTCTGCTTCATTATGCTGTGATTTTACAGTCTGCAAGTCCCTGGGCGAATATACCTTTTCTTTGTCTGAGGACATACCAAATTAAAAAGAAAGAGACTGAAGCCCATATTAAATAAATATTAATCAAAACTACATTTTGTGACTCACATCTAATGGAATTTTATATTTTTATAGTATCAGTTTAGATGCATGTGTACACTACTGTTCTGTTCTAGAAGTCCTTAAAATACTTCAAAAATTTTTTGGAGAAATTTTGCAACATCACTTAGAAGTACATTACACAGTAACTATTCAAACAATCTACCCAAGGAGCTACACAATTTAGCCTTTTCTACCCACCATAGGATACAACTACATCATTGACCCTTTTATGGATGGAAAACTGCTGGATTTTAGCCTTTACTGTTATTTTTTGTACTTCCTGCTGGAGGCAGCAAGATATAAAGAGGAAATCTGTACTGGGAGGTACAAGGTCAGTTATGCATTTTGGATAATTCTCCTGCTGTTGAACTGGTAACTGAACACTCTGGTAATGTTTATAAAAAACTTCTTTAAAATATTCACATTTAATTGCTTAATCTTCTAATTGTCTCCTTTACACTACATTTAACTTCTTCAGACTTTTTCACACTTGAAAAGTTGTTGACTGTCAATTATTTAAACCAACGAAAAAACTGGAGGTTTGTTCTTCCTTTAAATAGCTATGAAGGACCTCTAAAATCCATGTGACAGTAGATAGCTGTTTAAAGTTTGCAGCAAGAAGATCAAGTATGTGGTAAAAGGCAAGACTTAATTTGTGATTAGTGTGCATGCAGCATTTGTGTATTCCTGCTTCATTCATAGCTGAGATAACTGGAGTTCCAGAGTAAAAAGGGATAGAGGAGACAACTCATAAACAGCATACTAAAGTAAAACTCTGACTTCTACATCACTGATATATCAGGAATGACTCATTACAAACAAAAATAAAAATAAAAATGCCACAAAACAGTGACTTAAAACCCATGATAGATAACAAATTTCCAGTGAAAACACTCTGCTGGTATTTGTAACTTGGAAGCATGTCCCCTGACAGCTATGGCTATGACAGCCATGGACACCCATTGCAACTCATCCTTTGCAAATTAGGTACATTTGCTAAAAGCATACCATTGCTGCATTTATATCTCCTACAGATCAGACTGCTATTCCAGCTCCAAAAAGTGGATGTATGAATGCAACATGATATTTTTAATTGTCTAATCAAGAATTCAGTCTTCTGTTAGCACAGAACTAGTGTATTTGCTTTGAGGCAGTAGGTGCAGGTTTTGCAAACAAACCAAAACCAAAGATGGACCTTTGTAACCAAAGATGGACCTAGTAATCTGTGAATTTCTCACACACTGTTAAGGTTTCTTTTGGGGATGGTGTTATCAGATGTAGGACACTGACAGAATTCTCTTAATTGTTGTCTGGTAAGCTGTGAGACTCCTACATAATCCATATCCAATGCAACTGGTATCATTGAATCTAAAATATTAATGTGCTGAAATGTTTTCAGATCTGAGTGATTTGAGCTTTCTTTCAAAGAAAGAATGTTTCTTCTGTTCAAACAGGTATTCAATGATCCATAGGTTAGCTGTGATCTATTTCAGCACCATGCTGAATAATGTTCTTCAAAGAAAGCACAGAAAAAGGGAGAACTATCAAATGAGATAATACTATATATTAAATCATGTAAATGATCAAAATTCCTCTGCCTCTGAAAGGGAAGACAGTTGTGAATCCTTATTTTTAAACTCCTTATTGTGTCTACCAACATAACTAGAAAATCTGTAATCAATTGTGGTACAGAAATGGGCACTGCTGAAAAAAAAATACAAAAATGCCCACAATGTAACTGTCAAAACAATGGTTTAGTCTATTTAGGTGTTTGAGAGCAGTGGCATTGGACATTCTCGGTCTACTGTCAGCAGTTTTTTAAAAGACATACACTGTCCTTGTTCTACATAAACAATTCATTTCAACAGTTTTGTATGCAGATTAGAATGAGTATGTGGTTCAAAGAATTAGTATTAATGCTTTGAGAAATTGCCTTCTCTCCTGTGATACTATTTTTCAAAATATAAATACGATGTTCATTGTCATCAGTAAACCAGATTTGTAAACAACTTAGCTTTGCCTGAAGTCAGATAAACTTATCGTTATTCAATCTCTTTAGGCAGAAACAAATATCTCCATCTGGATGTGTCTATGGGAAAGTGCTGCATAAACAGTAAGGCAGCAAAAATAGCAAAAAATAAGAAGGAAAAAAAAAACCCAAACAGAAATATAGAACAGTTGCAAATGCTTTCACTTCAGGAGATCACATTTTTATTAGTTACTTCCAAATTTGTGGAGTTGCTTTACTCACCGTTGCTAAATCAAGCACAGGGAGAGAAGATGAACAATCATACAGAAAAAGAGGACTTTTTAAGGAAAATAGGTTGGGATTCCTCAGTTACCTCAGCACTGAATTTTTTTTCTTGACCATTTTTTCCTTATGCTTTATGACATAAAATTCTACACACTGAAATGTGACTTTGTGAAGCTGTCATAGTCTTACTCTATAAATCATTTTCTTCTATCAGATTAGTGCCATATCCATTTAGTTATTGAAATCACTTTCTTCTACCCCCCAGGTTTGGATAGCAAAAATGCCTGAGTTTCTTCTTCTGCATGAATCTGAGTATTTGCAAAATGCTCTGCCATCCCTACCCATGGCAGAGGGATTGGGATTAGATGATTTTTAAGGTCCCTTCCAACCTAAGCCATTCGCTGATTATATGATCTTCCCGGCTTCAGAGGCTGTAAAGGAGAAGTGAGACCTATCTCTTCACTACTTGGCATTATTGAGCCACAACTCAAGCACAGGCCAGTAGTGCTGAAAACTCTTAGCTCACCATCACATGCAATTGTCCAGGTAAAATCAGAGAGGGGACATGACTCACTCCTTCTTAATCCAAATATCCAAAAGAAGCTGGCTACGAATAAACTATGAAAGAATCATGAAAAGGATTGATATAGCCATAAATATTTTGGGGAACCTGTATTCATTTCCTCTTTGGCCTCCTGTTGTGTCAGTGTAGTTATATGCTACCTTTTAAAGTAGAGTGTAACTTTGAGCTAAGCTGTTGGCTGCAGTTGATTGGATTAAGCAAAATTGTAGAGATGTCTCTGAAAACAAACTTTGGCCTACTTTTCCAGTATTACTGAGGATTATAGAGAAGATACAAGGAATACATTTTGACCCTGGAAGATTGAATTAGAAGCAGTAACAGAAGTAAAAACCAGCTTCTTACTTGTGTATTTGCTCATGCGCTATGGATTCTTTTAAACATAAAAATCTTGAGACTCCACAGAGCTACATCTACTGCAACATTTTTCAGAGGCAAATCATACTTTAACAGTTTTCCATACTAGCATATGTGATTTTATGCTTCTAAAAAAATATAATTATTTTCTTTCTGCTACAAATTATTTCCTGCCCTTCACTGAATAGAACTGACTGACATTACAAAAGGTTTAGAGTACAAATCCCCCTTTACTGAGAAGAATACGCTCAATTGCTTGGTTCCGAAACAGCTCAGAAATGCAATTTTTTGACATTTTTGTCAAGCACACGCGGTATAATCAATGTCAGGTCTGTGTCCTTGCAGACTTTCTGTTGTTGCTTTGTACATAAAAATTCTGTGAGATAATCTGTCTACAGCCTGCTGTCAAAGTCGTGACCTTCATTTTCTTCTGCTCTGATCATATATTCCCACTTCCTCTGGTGTACTGAATGGTTTGGATAAGCTTGCTGATACGGTCAAAAAATTAATCTTTAACCTTGGGCAGTTGCCCATCAGGTTAAGCAGCTGCTCATGAGGCTGCAATATGGCCACATGATTTTGTGCATCATGCATGTGTATCATGCTATCTTTATTTCTCTAAGCAGTGTCTGTCTATGGGATACAAATAATAAGCTGTTTAGAACAAAATGGGCTATCCTACATTTTTTTATTTCTATTTCCTGGAAACACCAGTGAGCAGAATGTTGCAATTACACAGAAGTTTGGGAAACTCCTTTCAAAATATCTTGGGGCAGCAACTCATATATTGCACACATGAGAGCCTGTTTTGCAATACTGTTCTTGTTATCAAACACACCTTCTTGTATATCAGTCTGAAAGGATTTGAAAATTATATAAAATGTTTATTCAGATATTCTGGCTTTTTGTTTAGGTGATTTAGGGGAAAATGAGCTGAAAACTAGGGGCCGGCCATGCCACTTTGGCCATTTCCTTCTGCACTGCCAAAATCAATTTTTCTTTTTGAAAGCACTGAAAACAAATCATCTAACATCAGATGTTACATCCATGTTCTGGGAAGGAGAATGTAGGTACTCTGAGTTTTTGTTGGGAAAGTTGATATTTGGTAAAATTTTAAGCTCTTAAGGTGAAGCATAATTATAAAATGAGACATGTCCCTACAAACTATGCACAAAATTATCCACAGCACAAAATGAAATGGAAAAAAAGTGCCCAGTAATCACTTTGCTATTTAACATTTCAAGATGGGAAAGATTTCTAATCTATCATGCTAGTAAAATGAAATGGTAACATATTTCTTCATGTATACAAATAGGCATATATTGAACTATTATTTCCAGTGAACACAAAAGTAATTTGGTGTTACTTGAACAGCTTGTTATTTAAAATGCTGAATACTATATGTATTCTATGATAGAACAACTATAATTTTAGGACAGCTGATAACTTAAAAATGTATCTGAGAGTACAAAACCAGTGATTCATTTTGTGAAGTAAAAAATAGCAGAAAATGTTAACTATTAATAAAAGAGCATGTTTTAGCAAAGTGGTTTTATTTACCCACTTAAATAAATTATCAGACAATAATTAGATGGTAGGAAAAGTCCCAGGAAGTCATAGAAAATTACAGAATTGTCATTTGACACTGACATTGAACTTTGAAACTTCCACAAATTCACTGCACTTTCATTGTTCACAAGTGATTTTAAGAAGAACATTTTTAAAAATAGGGTAAACTGGATTGACTGGCATAGTGAAATTATTGAAAATTAGACAATGAAAAGTTACTGGAAGCACACAAACTAGTAAATTCATTTTGCAATGCTGTGGGCACCAACAAGCTAGTAACACTGATGGCAAATGCTAAACACTTGCTGAAGTAGTAGGATGAGTTTCCCAGATATAACCAAGCTTTCATAAATTTTTGTGATGTCACAAAACAACATTCTCACTATAGGTTCATGGTCTTTCTCTAGATATGGGATATATTTCAGTAGAATTTTGAGTTTATCTTGAAATCTTCCAGAAAAACAAGATGGTTAAACCATTTTTTACTGTCTACATATGTATCCTTATGAAAGATGACAAAGAATAGGGAATATGGGAAGAGAACAAAGAGGCTTATTTGAAGGACATCAGCATAACCTGCTCCATCATGGTTTTGAGATGGATGTAAGTCCCATTCAGGTCTTCTTAAAGATTTTTTTCTGAATACACAGAAACAGACTTTCATTACAACTGAGTTGTGGAACTGGACTCTTCACTGTCTCACAATCTGGTTTCCCAAATGCCTTTGCAGTTGTTTTTCAAATGTGCTTTATAATTTGCAAAAAAATGTTGGCAAGTTATTTTGCAAAGACCAAGATGATCACACAGGAGGGAAGACATAGAACAATCCATCCCAAGACTTTTAAATATTTCTCAATGTTTGAATACTGTGTCAACACAACAGAGATTTTCTCTGTACTCCCCGAATATGCTTCTGAATAACCCAATGAGTGGGTATTTGTATTCAGAAGGGATAACTTTTTATCCCATGACAAAGTGCCTTTATTCTAGAACTCATTATGTCATTCAGCAATTTGTATCAAGCTGTAAGCCTGCATGCTGCTTAAGATACTCATTTCAAGCCTAAAGCTATAACACCTGGATGATTTTCTTCCACAAACTCACCTTTCTCCACCTTTCACTGTGAAGCCAAGTACACCAGTCCTGCCACCTCTTATATCATGAGTCCACAGTCATTAGTATCAGACCTGTGCATGCTAAATCACAGCAGGACATGTCTGATCTCCTCCATCATGTATTTGTTGAGTGAACCAGGATATGTCATGATGTTTACTCCTGCTTTATGCTCTAAACCTGCTGGGAAGATAAACAGGAACTTACCTGGCATAAAGCAGCAATCTAGTCTGGCATGGAGTCTACTGGTGTAAAATTAACCTGTCATCATCCTTTTTGAACAGCATAGAGTGAGCAGAGATTATATCAGATTGGCACTTTAGATCGTGTGATTGCAGTGCTTTCAAACTTGGAACAGGAGCCTTAAGAAAGGTTTTCCCATGTTGCTGAAACGGTTCGAGTTAGCTGCTGTTTTTCAAATGGGTCCTCTGAAGCAAATGTGTTAGCAGAGGTGAGGAAATTACAGACACATTTTCTCAGTGCTGCTACAATGGAAGCTCCTTATCTGGTAACTCCATTAACTTCAGTGACCTTCTACTATTATTCCCATGCTCAGCTTTATACACAAGTAATCCCACAAAGGGACTCCCCTTTGAAGAGAGGCACAGGTACTACTGACTGCCTGATTGTGTCCTTTACCTTTCTCCCTTTCTGACATAGTCTCCGTTTCTTTCTCACATAAATGTGACATCCTTTGTGGAAACTTTTGCTGTGAAAGATATGCTGATTTTTATTCTTATATATAAATAAATACAAGCCACTACTTTTATGTACTTTTATACTTCTAGAAAGAAAACCTCAAACTAAAATTAGTTTCCAAATGAATTTCAGCAAATTTTATTGGCCAAGTCAGAAGTTGCTGAAACAAGCTATTTAGTTTAGAAGCACACATACAAATTTTCACCACACAAAAGAGCTGTTCACCTCTTCTTCAGTCATGCCAGGATCTGCCTTGGTCCTATAGCTCTGTGATATGATGTACACAAATTGTCAGGTGCTTCAGCTATTAGGCATTCACTTGAATACACTGATATAGATGTGAATCCTCATAGCAGAGTGCAGATGTGAGAATTTCCACATAAATGAAACTCCCGAGTAACTGCTTCATCAATCCAAATTATGAATTTGCTCTTCTTTTTCTGAACTTAAGAAGAAGAAAAAAAACCAAACCAAACAAACAAAAAACAACCCCAAAAAACCCAAACAAAACAAAAAACAACCAAGAAAAAAATAAAGGGCGGTACACTTACAGCCTTAGAAGCAAAGCAGTTATGCAACTCAAACCCGCATTTTCTAGGGCAATTGCTTTAATCATTTTTTGTAGAAAGAAAAGCTACAATTTTGCATGTGCCATAAGATAAGTGATCTGACAGTGTGCAAACAGTCTTCTGGGGGATCCAGTTTCTGAGCTTAGTAAAATTTGGATACTGTGATTTGTTGGCTGAAACAGATTTTCAGGTCTTAGCTGAAAGCATCAGGCAGGGTTAAAAAAAATCAGAACCAAGAAATGCAGTATCTGTGAAAGAGCATACAACATCTTCTCAAAAGTCTTAGTATCCATTCATCTCTGGCTTTTTTCTTATCAGTTGATACTCAGACTGAAAGTATGTAGTTGCATTTTCAACCCAAAAGCACAACAGGAGCCATGGTATGCTATCTACTGCAAGCTTAGAGTGGAGTCTGCAAAATGCAGTGATTCCCCTCATTAGTCTCAGAGGCTGAAGACAGTGTATGCCATTGACTGCATATGGACAGCCAGTTTGCCTTGATGGAGCAGGAGCTGTATCTGCTGAGCTAACCACCAAACTGTCTAGGATAAAAGACTTCAATACTGGAATTTCAGGCACTGCTTTTAGAAACTTCTCTGAAGTTACAGTAGTGGAGACAATTTCTACAGTGAGTTTCTTTGCTTTCACCGTGGCTGTATTTAAAATCTGTTGGAAAGCAGTTTTGTGTGCTGCTGATTTGGATGTTGTTTGAGAAAGTAATGCTGGTGAGTGCTGTTGTCTGTTTAATTCCCCTAGGATGTAAGGCAAATTGATTACTTCGGTGCTTTGATCTTAATGATTTCATTTTAGAAGTAGATATATTTTAAAGTGACATCAAAGCTGTCAGAAATACCTGACCTAATATAGTTACCATTGCTTTAATAAAAGTAGTACACAAACTATATAATGTTCCTTTAGCAATAGAAAAACCTGGTAAATGAAAAATAAATCAATAAAAAGTTACCTACAAACCAGAACAACCTATCAGAAAAAGAATAATGACCCTTAAGCATCCATTATCATTTAGGAAAAAAAAATAAATCATAGCAAATCCTTTAATTCAATAACTGCCTATTTTGTAACTTTATCTGGACATACACACTGAAATTATTGGGGTATTTGGGTTATATAAAGATCTATATAAAGCCAATGGAAACATGCTGTTCTATGAACAAAATGGTGCGTATAGTGTGATATAATATGTGGTTGCGTATGTTGTGATATAATATGTGGTTGCGTATGTTGTGATATAACTGGAGAAACATTTTTCATCAAGAAGTGACTGAAGGAGCACAGCCTGTTTGTAGGGTTCTAATTTGGTTTTTATAAGCAGGTAACATTTTTTCTGAAAATGCAATTTCACAACAAATAGTGAAATTTGTCAAATTGGTCCTAGACCATGACCAAAAAGATTCTAAAGAGTCCAGGTAGTTTTTAAAATCTCACTTTTCGAACCTGAAAACCATAGTGGGGTTTCTTTTACTTTTTCTTTTTTAATTTTTCCTTTTTTTTTTTTTTTTTTAAGTACAAAAAATCCCGCTATTTTTTAAAAAATGTATTATTTGGCCTGGCAAGAAAATGCCAATTTAGACCTCTAGACCAAAACTGGTATTCTTTAACTAAATAATCCTGAGATTGTTAAAGGGAATTGTAAATAAGTATATTGGCATTCATATCACAAAAATTCCAGTGCAAGTAGGCCGTAACGGGAAAGATACCTACAATGTAGGTGTCTAAACCTAAGGTTTCTGCCCTAGGGTGTCACTGGAGTTGCTGCCATTATGTGTGAATCTCACTGAAAATTAGATTAAATGGGTAGTTTCTTTGAATGGACTTATCTCTCCACTGATTAAAAAGAGGAAGGAAGTCTGCTAGAAACAGGAGAGCTGAATCCCACCTGAGCTGCTTACAGCAGCAGTACAACTCACTTATCAGATCGTTCATGGCATAAATGTGTCATAGGCATCTGGTGTGACAATAAAACATTGAACTGTCAATTTTTTTTTTTTTCTCAACGAATTTATATCAGACTGAACCTTTGTGCATGTATATACAAGTATATAGTACTAGTATATAGTAATTTAGTTTGGTACTTGCATCCCTAAAACTGAATTGACCATGAATCTGAGGCATTCACTACATTCCAGTACAGGATCCCCTGAACTGGCAATGCAAGAACTACAGGGAAAAAAATGTGTCTTCTCTGCAGATACAGCAGTAGCCCCTTCGCTTGTAACCCTGTCCTGTTGCTGTTTTGTTCTTTCATAGCTTCAGGCAGGTGAGTCAAACTTCATCTGTACTTTATGTCACACAGGCTTACCAAATTGGATTTGCATCAGCAACCTGAAAATAAATTTATAGTTTCACAATACATTTTATTTTGTGGAAAAACCTACCTTGACTCTCATTCCTGTCAGTATTCTACAGTTTACACATTATGGATTGGTGAAGGGTATCCTTTAGTACGGCAGAGGGTAAAAATCAGGTCTAGCTCTCTTGCTAACTACAGTGAGAGGGAGAAATATGTTGAGCTGGTTCTCAGGAAAACAGAACACGTAATTACATCCTTTGAGAGTGATTCAGATGGTAAACTGTGAAATACTGCCTTTTCCCCAAAGGTACTGAAAATCTATTGCTGCCTTCATTTTGATACACATATTTTATAGGAGCCTAAAAACTTGTTCATCTGCCAGTTTTGGCAAGCATGGTTTCCTGACACACTTGCAACTGCTGCCTAAATTCTGCGGAAAATCAGAGTTGGGTGGATGAACTTTAACCTTCTGGATTATTCACATAATTTGTAAAATAAACAGAAGCCATTTCAAAACACAGCACAGTGGTTGTTCTGCGAAATAGGGAGGGAGGGGCAGAAAAGCTTCAAGGAGGAAGAAAGTATTGGAAGAAAGCATTTTGCACACTAACTTACCCTGTGTCTAGTGCATTCATGCAGGAACCAGAAGCCTGGGATTCCAGCTCCATTTGCTTTACCCTTCAGCTTCCTGAAAGGACTTGAATGCCCATTGCCCATCTCCCAGAGGAATAATCTTGGCATTGATTGAGAAGTAAAGGGCAAAGGGTACATAACCAATCTGCTTACATGGAGCAGAGTGCCCTTTAGCTTTGCTCACATCTAAACTGAGGTTGGTTGTTTGGGAAGCAGATCGTGCTAATTTAAATCCACCCTGGACAACCGGGAAGACATAGAAACCCTACCTCCTACTTTTCAAGTGCTTTTAAACAATTATGCAAGGAGTTCTCTGCTATTCCTTTCTTTAGGTGCCCTACCACAAAAGACTGATCTAACAGTAAATAGGCTCATTTTAAGACTTGAATCAGATAGGTAGATGTACCCCTGAGCCTGACATTTCCCGTTAGAAGGTTCCAGGTGTAAGTTCACATGTACCAAATTGCAAATTGCCTTTCAAAGTAGCCTGCAGTCACCATGAATGAGATGGCACCCTACATGGGCATTTCCTCATTGCTTCCCATTGATGAGTGTTCACAATAGGCTCTGAATCACCCTACTGGTGTCTCACCAAGTTTACTCGCTAGAGTAACGTGAACCTAGTTCACCAGTTTGAAATATCCATGTTTTAACGTGTAGCATGCAGTATCCTGTAGATTAGGATCAATAGTTTTAATTCAGCATATTTGAAATAGGAATGTAAATGATAAACTGCCATCAACTCTTCTTGTCTAAATGGAAGATCACTGTTGATCTTCCATTGAAGATGAAGTCTTTGCATAGCATGTATAATTAAACACCTGTGGACATGCAGTAGTTCAATCTAATGGTTATTCCTGACTTCAGCAGTATTGAAGTGTATTGAAATCCACACTGCAGAGGAAGGGAAGCTATGTAGTTCTTCATTTATTTGGATGACAGCATTTGTAATAAAGGCATTACCTCTGTGATATTATGCTTACAATGGATGCTTATTTTTTCTCTTCACATCACTATTACACAAAATTGATTCCAAGCAAACACAATTTTAGAGACTAAACAGAGAAAGAGATTCTCATTCTTCATTTAACACAAAATTTTACCACAACAGAAATTCTAATAACAAAGAAATCTAATACAGAAGGTAATATCCACTGTTTTTAGCACTGCTATTACTGCATCACAATGCATATAACATCTGGAATGAAAAAGGAATCAAACCTTATTGTCATGTTTGTTGAGTATAGCTTCCTTTGATAATTCTGTCATAGCTGGGTTTTTCAAAAGCTAGGAGCCAGAGTGTTAACACTGTTTTTCTGAACTTTGCAAGACAAGGATATGAACCAAGACAAAGAGCTTTGTTCTGTAATCTAAAGACATGGCAGAAACTGACATCAAAAGTATTAAGCAGGAAAAAAATTGAAATCATGGATAAGTACTACTACAAAGTGTAAAAAAGAGTGTTCTGGGTTCAGCAGTGACAAGTACAGCAGTTACCCAAACCCCGACAGCAGATACTGCGGCCACTATGACCACAGTGATAATCACTGCAGCTAAACCACAGGACCAATTCATGCCAATATCAGTTGGCTCTGTAGCAAGCGAGGAAACAAAAAAGAGGCAAGAAAGATGAAGCAAGATGAAGAAACAGTGCACTTACTACCCAGGACAGCATCTGACCAGGAGTTATTAATACATGAATCAGAGGAAGAAGAGGTGACTTCTCGACCCCAGACCTCAACCGAGCTATGGATAATGAGAAAAGATTTTACCTGTCAACCAGGGGAGCATATCATCACCTGGTTGCTCCAATACTGGGACAATGGGGCCAACAGTCATGAACTAAAACATAGGGAAGCCAAGCAGCTGGGATCACTTCCTAGGGAAGGGGAATTGACATGACCCATATGATGGAAATTTACATGAAATGCACCATCATCATAAGCCCACTCATTGGCAGCAATAACCTGGAATGATTTTAAATGGGGCCCTGAGCAACGACAAGACTTTGAGCAAATTAAACGAGAGATAGTTCATACAGTGGCCCTCGGACCAGACCAGACTGGGCCAGATGTGAAAAATATACTGTACACAGTACCTGGAGCCTCTGGCAGAAAGCTCCAGGGAAGACTTGAGGTCGAACCCTCAGATTTAGGAGTCAGGGATACAGAGGATCTGAGGCTAGCTATACCTCAACTGATAAAGAAATACTGGTAGCCTATGAACGGGTTTGAGCTGCTTCAAAAGTGACTGACACAGCTCCTCCTGGCACTCTGGCTGCCCATGTCGGGCTGAATGTTCAAAGGCAGGGTCTCCTCTACACATCGTGCAACTCATGCTACATGGAGTAAGTGGGTTGCACTAATTACACAACGAGCTGGTCCTGAGTTTAGCAGTGTTGTTTTGCGCCCAACGTGGGGCTCGAAAGTTTGAGATAAGGACAGGATTAATAGCCACGCTTCACAATGTTGATTTATTGGCTCTCGAAGTTTTTGCTCTTGATTCTCTTGAGTTCATGGTTTCAGCATGTATTTGCTATCTTAGCATTTTTCA
>JAOEHX010006800.1:0-19642 GCA_025448015.1 Bolborhynchus lineola | reverse complement strand
GATACTGGAAGCTGCTCTGAGGTCTCCACACAGCCTTCTCTTCTCCAGGCTGAACAGCCCCAACTTTCTCATCCTATTTTCATATGGGAGGTACTCCAGTCCCCTGATCATCCTCGTGGCCTCCTCTGGACTTGTTCCAGCAGTTCCATGTTATACTTCAGCATTCCAGGTCATTTGTATATCCCTCATTGAGACTCACTACAATGTGTTTTGCTACCTGGAGAAACAGCTTTCCAGATCTCTTTCATTTCTAAATTCTTTCCAGAAGAAAGGCATTATCCTTTCAACTCCTCAGTATCAACAGTGGAGCCTCAGCAGTAGTGTCTCCTGTCTTGGGGGACTTGCTCCTGTGTTTGCTTAATAAATGAAAGTCCGCAAGTGTTATCCTTTGATGATGGTTTTAGGATTGAGCTTCAAATGAAACACAATATGAAATGATTTTTAAATGTGTTCTTTAGATAAAACGTGCACAGTTCCCTCTCACAGCTCAACTGTTACAGGGTCATGGTCCAAAGCCAGTGCAGAATAATGAAGTTAAAGGGAAAATCTTTCAAGCAGATCTTTCTGGTGTCCTGGAGCAGGGGTGCGTCATAAATAGCACTGCCTAGGATGGCAGTGTGTTTTGATGGGGGGAGATGACAGTGGCCAGAATGACAAGTAATAAGATTTTATCACCGACTTTGGTCACTTGAAGATTTTCTTATTCCTATTTCAGAAATAATTTTAATTGTTACAATATATGATGAGCGTTTCAGGATACACAGAGTGAGTCAGAAGGGCAAAGTTGGACATCATTGCTGAGAATCCTAACTTTTCAGTCACCTTGGTTTTCTTAAGTTGTGCTTAAAATTCCTCTTGATAAAGGAAAAAAAAACCCAATTGAACTTCAATTTTAAAATGGACATGTTATGTTGAAGGGAGTACAAATGCATAAAACATTTATGGCTTTAGAGATGTCTTTTTGCATATACAGTTTATAGCATCTTACTGAAGAAATGTCATGTAGGTCAGTATATTCTGCCTATGCAGGATGGGCATGACAGCGTGACTCCCTTTTGCTTTGGGCTTGTTACAGACACAGGGAGCAGTAACTGCTCCTTGGGAGCCCAGGAATACTTAACTAGAAAAGAGTTTATAAGTCTCCTTCAAACTTCTGTTCAGAGTTTCGCCACTTAATGGACCTAATTTGTTTCTTGTAATGCAACACTCACCAAGGTTGCTTTTTATTCTTTTCTCACCTTATTAAGGCACAGAAATCTGGCAGAGGAGGGGACACACAGGCTGCTGAGGAGCTTCTGCTTATCAATAAGCCCCTGACGGACCTAATTAGCCTGCTTATTCAACTGGTGAGGATTTGCTTGTTTGTAAGCCCTTTGGAATGTTGCTGCAGTTAGAATTACTCAACCAAATTCAACATCTTTGAACTCTGTTTGCCAAGTTTTCATTGTTTGTAAGCTCCCACCTAGACTCTAACAACTTTGAAGAAATCAGAGGTCACAATGACTTGCAGGTTACCAGTGACATCAGAGTAAGTCTATCCCAAGCATAAAAGTGGAGTGAGGTGCAGGATGCAGATTTTCAGTCTGGATACATATGTATAGTCAAATTTTAGTCCTTTGGAATGGACTAGTGATTACTGCATAAGGAAAGTAAATGAAACAAGTACTTCTACCATTAGAAAAGTCAGTAAACTTCAAATTAATTGCAGTGAGTAATGCCTTTTAATATTATTTTGGGTTTGAGCCTTTGCAGGTTTTCTCAAGGGTTTAGTTTTGTTTTAACATGGTCCTGGGGGATTTACAAGTAGGAATGGCCCCTGGTGATCTGTAAACATCTTTGAAGTCTGTTTAAAGCCAGGCTTTTCCAGGGTTTACTAGATGTCACAGCACTGCCTTGAAATCTCCACTGAGTGCTGCATTGTGGCCCTGATGCATCCCATCAGCTCAACCTCCATCATACTGTGCCAGAGATTTGTATTAGCTCTGTGTGTAATAGCTTCTAGTAGAGGAATTCTTGAGCTGGACAGGGGTTTTAGAGGCTGTCTCAGCCTTTTATTCAACATTAAGCCATTAAAATGGTATGTGAGAGCTTCCCTGTTGGAATATCACACTAACCTTTCCAGGTTATGTTTCTTACAGGCATTTCAGATTCACTGTTTTCCAGCCTCAATTTTTTGTCGTTGTTTTTCATTTAAATATAGGTTTTCAGATGCATTATGGTATAAATACTGTGCCCTTTTTACTATCTTTAGCTCTGTCATGTTCTATTTTGGGGAAGAATGTGATTCCTTTTTTATTAATTTTTGGCAATGCACATGTTGCTGAGTTCTGCTTTGGATTTATTTTAACCAGCTATTGACAAAGGCTTTTTGGAAGTGTTCACTGAATGACCTAAGACAAAGTGAGTGAATCTTCACTATGTAATAGATCATCTTTATAATTTCTTCTGATTTACTTTCTCTTAATTTTTTACTCATTATATATGATAAATAGCAAGACATGAAGAGATGCAAATGTTCTTTTAAAGTGAAACTAGTCATATATTTAAATTCCATTAAGTCTCAAAAGAACAGAAAATTAGAGGCCAAACTTTACTCAGCCTAAACCACCTGGAAGTCTTTTATAAGGTTTTAATTAAAGGATAGGATAATTGTACAGTTAGCATGTACTGATTAGATCCTAACTTGCCCTTGTATTTGAGAAGCACGACTGCAAATTGCCACTCTGTTTTGCTTTGTTCTGTATTTCTGCAGATTCTGGTGTGTTTAAAATGCTTCTTTAGAATCTGCTGGTTTGAAGAGGTAAAACCATTGATGGTACTGCTTTTTGGGGGATGGTTTTGAATGGGGTTTTGATGGTTTTTTTCCTAAGGATTTTGTAAAATTAAGGGATTTCCTCTTGTAATACATGTTCTTTACACGTGCTTGATTAGACAAATGAGTAATTTCAGCTAGGTTTGTTAAATTTTATATCCTTTACCCATTGCTATATTAAACATTTCCTGTTAAGGTTGGAACAGTTTGAACAAATGAATAATAATTTTAACATTCAGGATCCACTTGTTTAAAATGCTTCATGCTCTAATCTCTTCAAATAGGACTATATTCTTTGTGAAGTCTACTGGGTCTCTCAAGATGTATATTCTCCCTAGCCTTCAAAAAGACTCAGGTCTACCCAAGCTTATGTTCTGTGTAGCTGCCAACAGTAGTTGGCTGTATTCATTGAGCTGTGCGGTTACGTGGCACTTTATTGATGTTTTGAGGCATTTAGTTCTTTATTTTCTGGAGATAATCAAAGTCTTAAATTCTGAACCAACCATCACTTTAAGATACTGAGTTAAAATCATAGAATAGTTAGTATTGGAAAGGACCTTAAGATCATCCAGTTCCAAACCCCCTGCCATGGGCAGGGACACCTCCCACTAAACCATGCCACCCAAGGCTCCGTCCAACCTGGCCTTGAGCACCACCAGGGATGGTATTTTCTCTGGTTGGCTATTTCTACCTTTCTTACTGTATTTATAGTTTCTTATGTCACTTAGCATAACTGCTTTCCCTCATCAATTTATATGTTGATCAAGTACGTGATTGTTCCATGCCCCATTACTTGTCCATTAATTTTCTCAAGTTTTGTATACCTCTCTTAAAAACCCCTCAAAAATCAATGTGTTAAACTCGAAAATGTCAGAAACATCGAATTTTGCCTTCTGTAACTGTAATTTAGTCTATCATTAAGGCTTTGCAAAGTATAGAAAACGGAGATTGATGTAAATGAAACTTCAGAGTTTTTAAGAATGCAAAAGAAGAAATAATTAAAAATTCAGTCATGCAGAAACCACTGCAAATACAGTGAATTCAATACTTGACCCTGTGCTCAGCCTCCCTGAGATGATCAATAAGAGGAAAATAAAGTGAGCATTTAGGCTTTTGCTTGGCAGCTTTGTGTTTGAAAGTTAATTGCACTTAGCTTCTTGTGTGTAACTTTTCTCAGATTGAAATCTGATTTGGTTATTATACTGAAACTTGCAGCAATTATAGAAGAGAACAAATGTCTTCTTTTTGAGGTACTGTTGTCCTGAAAGAATAGTAATATTTACTTAGTCTTTAAGTTCCTTCAGTGTGGATTTTCAGCAACATTTCCAGAACTTTCAGGAACTTTGCAATTACCTATAGAAAGGAGTTTCATTTCTCTGTGCATCCTCAATTTAGATCCTAGGTGTAGATCTTCCAGTCTTTTCTGAGCCTACAGGACTGCTGGGAGAGAACTTTTCCTGCCTTCTGGTGGTCGGCTTCTTCATTGCAGTAGTACGAGTAACAGCTGCAGTTCCATATTGTGCTCTGCATATTACTGTTGAAAGACCAGTTAATCACGTGCAGAGATGAAGAGGACAAATGTGAAGCCTCATTGCACATGGATGAATGACATAATCTCTTCTAGGTCCTTTCTGTCTCTGCACTACACTGGCTCTGAGGCTGTGCCCTGACTACTCTGGTTTCAGAGTGTGTGAAGGTGTTTGCCAGTGACTAATGAAAATGACTGCAGAAGAATGATAACACTGTAGGCTTCTATTTTGCGTTTCTTAGGAATGCAAACAGTTCTGTAGCCAGAGTGGAAAGGCATCACTTTATTTCCTGTATTACATTATGTATTGCTGTTCTTGTATTTGAAATGTTATGTGTAAATTATATGTGAAGAATTCTACAGAGCTACCTTAAAAAACAAAATCAAACCAACCAACCCACCAAAAACCCCAAAACCCAGCCAACCAACCCAAACCACTCCGGAAGACGCCAGAGGAAATAAGAGGGTATTGTCGGAGAATTTCGGAAGGAGGACTTAGTTTCTCAGCAATTAATCACAATTATAATGAACTGGAAATACATTGTTTTTTAAAATATATTCCCTAATTTCCTTCCTAATTTTGCCCTAATCTAGAATAATGTTCTATTTTTTCATTTTAAACTGTGCATATTTACTACTAACAATAGCATAGTACAGTGAGCAGAATTAGTAATGAAGTTTTGCTTTTATGTTTTGTTTAATGTTCACAAAATCATCTTCCATATAGTTTCCAATGGTGCTTCCTTTACAGCACATTCTGTAATGAACATCTACCTCCTCTCGTAATAAACTCTCTTTGTGGATAACCTCATTAATGCACTGAAATAGTGTCCCTCTGGGTAATCCAGACAGTTTCATTGTGGCTCTAAAATTAGATGCCGTAACAACTCCAGCACTGTGAAAACTGCCTCTTCAGCTCAAATGATCACACATTTCTTGCAGTGGTTTGCAGTCTATGAACACACTGCAACTCTGGTCAAAATGAAGGCCTTTTTGACAACAGACTACAGAAATATAGATGTCTAATAACAAGAAACTCTCTGCTCTTCAGCACGTTAACCTTAAAATACATGGAGCAGGTTCCATCTAGAAAGGAAGAGAGATTTTTGTTATGAGCCTATTGGCAGGGGGTTATAACATGCCTGTAAAAATGAAGGAATCCACATTTATCCATTGCACAAAAGTCTTGTCATGAGGCATTAGTTTAAACTGTTGAAATGTAACACAAATCTACAGTTCTGAGGTAGAGAATGGCAAAAATTAGGCCTTTAGCTGTTCAGTAATTTATTTTGAGGTGCTGGATTTTCTTCAAGCTACACACTAGTTCAGAGTATTAACAGCTGCAAGGAGAAAGAGTGCTAATGTTTCTACTTTGCTGAAGGGCTGGATCTGTAATCCCCTGGAAGTCTGATAAAGCAAAAAGAAATCAAAGGCCACTAGGCTCTTTTTTCTTGTAATTATGAACTATTAAGGGGCAGTCTTAGACACTCAGAGCTCTAGTTTGTCGTGGGTTTCTCTTCCTCAGAAAGAACAAAAACCTAAGTAGCTGCTCTTATGCTATGTTATAAATGCATTTCTAAGAGTTGAAATATACTTCTTTATATCAAATGGAGTTGTTATGATTCAAAAAAGGATCAGAATACTGTTCCAGCTGATTAAGAGGTGAACTGTCTGCATTCATTGTCTAGCTACATGATTCTAGCTTTGCTGTTCTTATTAGACATGAGATACTATTTCTTGAAAGCTGAGTTTTTATTCCTTGGTTTTCTATATTTACAGGTATTCTGGTTTTGGTCATAGCAGTAGTTTTCTTCATATCTCCTGCTCTTTATAACCAGCATGAACACTGACTGCCAGCCAATGTTAAAATTCAGGCTGCCAACTTGCAGCTTGTGACATCTAAATCACTACTTGTCAGTAGTGAAACAGCAAAATGGGGAGAGTTATAGAGGAAAGTGCTGATGTGGACATATTTAAATAGTGACATTGCTCTTCCATCTTAATTATTAATGGGTTAGACTGTAGACCAATGATTCTCATCCTCTCCAGACTAAATATGGTCTTTCCTATTTCCAGCATGTTTCGCTCTTCATCCAGGACCTGTGCTGTTATTGCTTTACCTTTCAGTTTTCCAGGATGACAGCAACTTGTTCCCCAAACTCTAGATAGCACTGAAGCTCAAAGGGACTCTGGTGCAGCAGAGGAGCAGAAGAGCCTGAAGTACAACAGGGGATGAAGGCCCTTGAATTGAATAGGATGATGTCCTGACTAGCAAGTACTGTGAACCCTGGGATGATACTGGTGACTAGGTTTGGAGGATGGTCACTGAAAGTTTGGCATCCTGTGAAGAGTGACCCTATCTGATGCCAAGACATATTGGGTGGAGAATTTCAGGGTCGTCCTTTCTTTTGCTGGGGGGCAAAGAACAGCAGCAACAGTGGTGAAAGGTCAGGCTTGCTAGGGGCAGATAAGCAAAGGCCAAGCACAGCCCCTCATCATCTAGGGCAAAATGTTCCACTGTCAAGCTAACTGCTGAAGGCAGCCTGCCTTGGGAATAATGCTGACAGGCTGGAATTGCTCATTTGCTTCCTTGAAAATCAGGTACAATCTCCCGATGTTAGGAAGAGCTGCCAAAGACATGGTGCATTATGTATTTCTTCACATAAAGTTGTTGTAGGGGCAGTCCTCTACAGAAACTGGCCCCTTTCCTCTCTTTGGATACTTACTGAATATCTAGAAAAAATGACCTTGAGAACAGTCTCACTTCCAAGTATGGCTGTTGTGATTTCTGATCACAAATAGGATTTTGTGCTTTTGGAGCCGAGGGAACCAGCCTCCAGTGCCATTCCAGGGCAAGGACAGATCTATCCAAATGTTCACTGATTTTTATGTTCTAATTTTGATTAGCCACAAACAACAACTGAAAAGTCCTCCTTGGACTGTGATTTTTCTTCAAAGGGAGATTGCCATATCTGTCTATGCTGAGCTAGTAGCAAACTGTCAGCTGGAATGCTGCTGTTACAAGGGATGAGAGATATGTTAAGGTAGTTTAATTTCTCTTTCCTTTATCTAATGGCAGTTTTTTAGTGAAGGAAATACAAGTCAGCTTAAAGCCACCAGTGGATTTTTTTTTACTTGATAAGGATTGAAGATATAAATGGATCTATAAAGCTTGTAACTATTTGTAGCTTTTCCTCCTTTTAAGCCTTTCTATTTATGTTGATGATGTTAGATAATTCTGATGTTGGAAAGGAAACTATCGCATAGGTGGCATTTAGATTGGAATGAAGAAAAACCATACAGCTAAACAGCGGAAGAAATAGCTGCTGTGGTCCTGTCACTTGCATAGCATTAGGTCAAATAGGAAGTGATATGTCTTGGGGCTATGTATTGAGAGCTTACATCTCAGTTCAGGCTGGTTTAACAGCCAGCTCTGGGAAGCTAACGGAAAACAGGATTCTATTTGCATGCAGATCTCTGGGGAGTTGCTGCTTGAATATTTGAGGACTCTATGTCTGATATATGTGTAGAGTGCTTTAAAGCAACTGTACAGGTTTTCCTTAAAGTGAGGGAAAGTTGGAAAGTGCATACTGCAGATTAAGTAACATTATTGCAGTGGTGGTGCGTATTTTATGTATAGGTGGTTGCGCACGCTACAGAAATGGTTTCCTTTTACTGTCAGTAAGGTTAGTCAGTTAACTGCAATCCACCTGCTTTGTTTATAAACAGCACTTCTGGAGTACAAAACCCAAGTATGAGCGATGAGGTGTTTTTACACTTCTGTACCTTATTGGTTAAGATGACCACTGCTCTATTTTGTTCACTTCATAGCTTGTCAGGTGAGAAAAAGCAGTTGTAATCAGTCTGGGATCGTATATGACACAAGACACAGGAGTTTCTGAAATCAAATCCACATTTGAGTAAAAGGGTTTGTTAATTTTTTAGGAAAAAAAAGGAAGTTGTGATATATAAATTACCTGTGATGGAAAATCTGTCTTAGTTGTAAGGAAGTTGTGTCAGCAGTTAAGCACTCTGATTAAAGAAAGAAAAAAAGACATCAAGGTATTATCTTCTTTCTAATCTTTATCTAAAGCAATTGAGCTATCATCTTGTAACAGGCCTTTTTCAGGTAAAGGAATAAACCTATCCTCAGCCTCCTTTTTCTTACATATAACTGAGAGAATATGATCAAATGCCCTTTAACCTCCCTTTGATAAGCTATAGACACTGAATTCCTTCAGTTCTTTGCTGTTGTTTTCCAATCTATCATCCTCTTGCCTGTTCCCAAGAAACCTCTGTGATTTATTTCGCTATCTTTCATGAACTGTGCTAAAACTAGGCGGTGCATTCTTGTTGTCATTCCAACAGTGCCAAATACAAGCATAATATAGTATCTCTACTCGTTATTTTCAGACTGTACTTTCAAGAAGGATATATAAAGCATTTTGATAGCAGTGTCATATTATCAGAAGCTCATTTAAAGGTGATTATTAGCCATGCCCTCAAATCTGTTCCAAAACTTTGCTTCCTAGGAAAGAGTTTTTCCATCCCATTGCAAGGGCCTGCTCCTGTGTCTGCTCTTCAAAGGAATGCAGAAAAGCTGGAATTCAAGAAACTGTGTAAAACCTAAAAAGTATACCTCCTAATGTGACTATTTAAACTCCATTAAATAGCCAGAGAGCCTGTACTCTACCTCAACCAGAAACCATAGACTTGACTTAGAAATTATTAAATGGAGTTTTATGGTGTGCGTTATGAGTCATCATGGCTGTAGTACTTTCTGCTATTACCACTTCTATTTAAGGGAAAACTAAGAGTTGGGAGCAATATTTTCAGTGCTTTTATGTTGCTCGAGTTAGATTTGATAGAATCATAGTGGAGACATCGTTATACTGCTGCTTAAGAACAGGTATATTACAATTCACTTGGTTTATTAGGCTAAGTTTAATGGAATTTTGAGTCAGTCAACTAGAAATGGTTCTTTCTTGGCACAATGCAGATGTCAACACTCTCCCAGCGATTGCAGTTTTTCTGAAACTGGAATTTGATTTTTGTTTGTTCATTTTTAGCTCCCCAGTGAAGAGACTGAAATATTTGCGAGCGCCTCACAGTGCTTATCATTGCTGGTGCAGCTCTATGGAGGGAACGGTCAGGAGAGTATGACTCCAGAAAACATGGACAGCTTTGCTCAAGTACTGAAGTCCAGAAAAGATACACAACAACTGAAGCTTTTGCTGAGGATTCTGAAGAGATTGGTGAGTCAGCTTCTAAAGGCTTTAAAATTCCACCTGTTTCTTTTATAGAATTGGGTAATTTGAGGGCTGCTTTGTGCTTTCAAATTCTTAAAAAAAACCCAGCAGTATAAATGAATTTTGAAAAGAAAAAACAAAGTGAATTTATGTGAATTTAAATTTCATATCTTTAAATTTCATTTAAGCTCTCTGGAGAAAACAGCCTTCTGCACTTGAAACCTTTTCCAAAATGATTGTAGGATTTCTCCTCTTTCAGTTAACTTTTGAGCTGTTTTAAATAACTCTTTCCATGTATAGATTTGTTTAGTACTGCAGCTTGGAACGATTGTCTGAATGCTTTCTCAAAAAACTGATCTGGAAGCATTAAATAGCTGTTCAGAAACACTGTGCTTGATTTCATGGTAAACAAAATACCATTTTGTACTTGAAATAGGTCTGTGGGTTGACTGTTAACTCCTCATTGTCCCCAAGCAATAGGGACCACTTCTGGAGTGGTTGTGATGCAGAATGCCAATGAGCAGGAGTTGTGCAAAGCCTTACTGTGGTGATGTTCTTCATGGAGATGGGTTTCAGTTCTGTTATGCTCTGACATGGGGGCATGACAGTAGCATTGTGTCTTTCAAGTAGCTTAGGTGGAAAACATTCTGTATCTGTAACATTCTCCTAGATGATACTATGGGTTTTATCTTGAAGTGTTGTGATAAGAAGCTTTGCCTGTATTGTCACCTTGTGTTGCTTGATTACTTTACCCTTTTCTCTCCAGGAGCTGGAGTTCTCAATTGAAAGAGGGTAACTTCCCCATTGTGAGAGGCAGAAGGCACTTGAATTCCGAAAGTATGGTGCTGCCTATTAGTGTAAAGCCATAATCAGTGGCAGAAGGAGTAAAGAGGAAGCAACTCTTTAGCTCTCAGGTTTCACTCCTTTATTTTCTCATATTCTTCCTGAAAAGAGAATTCTGGCAAAGGTTTTTTTAAAGACACTTTGTGTCTTTTAAAGAGAAGCCTGTACCTGTGCTCCTCTCCCTGTGTAATTGTTGTGCTGCGTAGAACTGGCTTTTTCTTTGCCCCAAGAGCAATAAGAGCAAAGAGGCAACAAAGTGTGAAGAGAAATGAGGCTGCAGTGTACACATCTAGATTTAATTTCAGTATAGCTACAGACATCTTTCCTTCCATTTTGAAGGCTATAGTTCAATAGTTGACATAGAGAGCAGGATATTTAATACAGAAACTTCTGTTGGCTACCTTAGGAGAATAAATTTATGCTGTCACCTTTCGAATCTTGCAATTTCCTCTACTTTTAGATCTCTCCTTTATATACCAGTGATACTGGTGGTACTTATGAATAGATTTGCTGTAATTATTTTAATGAGATCATGGGATTTCTTTTGAAAGCAGGGTTCATAGATAATTTGACAGATTATTTAATAAATCTTACATTATTTCTCTAAAATGTAAAAAGTCCTGTTCGTAGGAGATGATTATCTCGTCAAAACTGTCATAATCACAAAAGACATTGGAATAGAATCATATCTATTTAAGAAGGATTCAGCCCACATCAGCTGTTCGTGCTGAATTTTGTTGCCTAGAGCAGTGTTGTTCTTTTTTTAATATCTGAGCAATATTTTAATAGAGGGATCATTAAGTGCACCAATTTCCTTTCTTGCCAATCAGTGCTCTTACAGAGCATCTTTCCAATCTGTGGTTACAGCAACTTTATTGGTGCAAGCACAGGAATTGCTTATGCGAAGTAGGAATGTACAAAACGACTTCAATATGTTTATGCTATAAATGCATTGATAGCATGTATTTCTGGAAGTAAGGAAAAGGCATAGCAGTATGACTAGTTAATTCGTCCCCATTTGTGTGTCATACAACTCCAGTGAGCCAATGCATACAGATGTCTCAATTTCAGAGTCTTCACTTCAAAGCAAGTGTAAGGTCATAGAATTTGATGTACAAGATGACCTTACATTGGCGAAACAAGAACTTGTATCTATGTTTTGGTTTAATAGTTTTCATCCGTTAAGTTTTGCCTCCTGTGTGTGTATGGGGGGAAGAGGTTGGACAAAATTGGATGGTTTTTTGAGTTTGTGGGGTTTTTTTAATGGTCATTGCCAACTTTGGCCAGCAAATTGATTGCAGGGCAATATAAACTTCTTGCAACCTTTTCTTTGCCCATTTTTTGTCCTGCAGTTCTATTGTATTCATTTATTAAATGGAAATAAACATCTAGGCCAGAAAGGGGGGGAAATCTACCTTTGTGCAGACTTATTAATGGAATCACCACAGGCAGCCCTTTGTACAAGCTTTATTTTGCTGTAAAAGGCCAGGTTGGACAGAGCCTTGGGAACATGGTGTAGTGCTCGGGCGGCATGGTCTAGCGTGAGGCGTCCCTGCGCATCGCAGTGGGTTGGAACTGGATGATCTTAAGGTCCTGTCCAACCCAAACCATTCTGTGATTCTATGAAAATAAATCATTAGAAGTGAAAACCAGGAAAAAAATGCTTTGAGCTTTTGTAACTGTTTAAGTAAGAATCATTTGAAACTTTTAAAAAGGCCACATTAACTGTCTTTCTTTTTTACTTTTATAGGCATCTCAGCTTTCAAAGCTTTTGGCTCTGTCAAGCCCACATTAAGCAGTCTTTTTCAAGAATGTTCTCTCACTGGCATTAATATATAATGGACAGAAATGGCATAAAACTGTTGAATCAAAGAAACAGGGGTTTAGGGTTTTGTTGTTGGTTTTCCCTTTAGCCCTTTTAATAACTCATTCTGGTGCTTTAGACAATACTGCTATTGAGATATTCTTCATCCTTTTTTAGCGTTTATGTAAACCATCAGGGATGTCAGGAGGGTGATCCTGTCTCATTTTTTGCTTCTGGAAGCCTCTCCTGCCACACTTCGTAGAAATGAATTCTTTTCACCTCTTTTGGTGCAGATGCAGAGCATCTTCTTACAGTCCAGGAAAATCATCTAGAATAATGTATTTCTTTGTGAAGTAGAAGGAATTTTCATTTGGGAAGCAAAGAGTTCAATTTTTGCTTGCTTTACTGAGGAGGTTTTGATCTCTCTTTTTCCCCATAGGGAAAAGACCTACCTGACATCTCTATTTATTATCTAGTGTGAAATGTAAAGGCAAGTGATTATCACCATAATTTTACAGAACTAGCTAACATCTTTCCACTGGACGCGTAATCACTGTGGAATTACAGCTGGGTGCTCACAAAATAAAACATCTCAGCTTTCGAAACAGGAGAATACCCTTTTTTTATGCCATCTTATTAGAATCCTGACACAAATGAGCAAGCCTTAACAGGAAACACTGCACTCACTGACGAGAGTGAACTTTTGTTCTCTGACTTTTACCATAAGTTTTTGTCAGAAAGGATATTTGAATTTTACCTAAATCACTCTTTTTCTAAATTCTGATTGTGTTTCTAGAACCTCATTTTCACTGTTTTGCATATCCTAGCTGTCAAAAAGTTGTTCATCCTTTGTGAGCAGCTAAGACATTTAAGATGTCATCTGGGTGTCATATACACTGTGGGGCTACATATATAAGATTTCTCAAATCGCATTAGGCTGCATGGTAAAGATATTAAACCTAGAATGGCAACACTTGAGCTGTGGCAGAAGTCCATAACTTTCATTTATTTCACTGTAGGACTATTGAACATTAATTTACTTTCCCTGCTAGTTTGGGCCACAGCAATGGCATCATTCTGTACCTGCAGGTGGATTTACTACCCGGTTTCCAATCGATTAAAGCCTGGGTCACTATGTCTAAAGTCTTGTGTCCCTAAGTAATTTTGTTATGTAGATTGTTAATTATACTATCTTGAGTTTTATACAGAGATTCTTGAATTGACCGCTGTGTGTTTGTATATTAAAATATATGTAGATATTTTTACAGTGATAATTTCCAGGTTAGGTCCTTGTTATATTATTCACTGATCATGCATTATAAGGAAAGATGATATTTAGAGCTTGAGGAGATATTTAGAGCTTGAAGAGCTGTATAGCCCAAGTAGCACGAACATTTGATTTAGGATTGCAGTTCTATGATCCCTCTGTAAGCCCAGCTTCTTGCTGGAGATTTGCTTCTCAAGAGATTCCCACAAGTATGTCTGCAGGGAGCTTCCCTCAAAGAAGGTGAAGCAAAATGCCAAGAGTTTTTCAGATAGCATCCCTTTCATGGCTTCAACTCTGAGGATTTAGTGCCACAAGGAGGTGCTTATGTGGCAATTCCCAGTGGAGTCTGCTTTCCCAGTCTTACAAAGCAGCACGAGCCTGTTGGCCTATCCCTTGTGGAGTGATCAGGGCACTCAAATAATCTCAGTTAGCTGGAGAAAGACTTCTTTCTCTAATCTCAGTTTTTCATGTGTGCCTTTTAATTAATTTCGTTGCTTATGAAGGTAATCCATAATATTCCATTGTTCTAAGGAGTAATTTTATGACAGAGATGCTCGTGAATACAGTATTGACTTGCAGATTGCTGGCATTATAGGTATACTCACTATAAATGCCTAGGGTGTTATGTGTATTTTTCTTGAATTGTACGTGTTTTTAAAACCCAGATGACTCTTACATGAATAATTTCTATCCCTCATTAGTGTTAATCTCTTATTTTCAAGTTGTAACCAAACCTGCATCCCTTCTTTATAGACCATCTTCTGTTGGCTGTAGTCTAATGGAATAATGTCCTTGGGTCGGATGAGGTTTTTCATTAGACACAAACAACTTAAGATCTCCTCCAAGAAGGAAAAGCTAATCGGCATGAAGATTTAGTATGTAGATCATGAACAGGATGGTTGCCTCAAGAGGCTTTGAAGCAAGTCCACGGAAAGGATGTTGCCTTTCCACCCTTCCCCGGTGGGGGAAATGTTTCCTGATTCCTGAAAGGGGCAAGGGGGAGGTGACTCTCCTCCACTTCTGGGTTTTAGCCTAGTCACAAGTAAGCTTTAAAGTATAGCTTTTTGAATCTTGCATAGGGTTGGCTGAAATATAATCTAATGACATCTCTTTTAATAAATTTATGACATCCTTGATGAATGTTATAGTCAGGAGGGATATTTTTGAGTCAGAATTGCTATGGCAGGCCATTGCCACTGGTGAAGAAGCCATATGACTTTACAGTGAAGAGTTATTAAAAACTAGTTCAAATTACTGAGAAGATGAATGCAGCCTCATCACAACTACTCCAACAATTTAAACAGTGATTTAAATAGAGTGATAGATCAGATGCATAGTGTAGTGTAAGAAAATTCAGTATTTACTAGGCATAGTTCTGTAGCACAGCCCCTTTGCTGTCTGCTGTAGCGTATCTATACCGAACAGAGAATTAAGCTAATATTAACTTACCTGAGTAATTCCTATTTTGGTTTTACGTCACATTCAAGCTGTATTTTGAACTTTGAGTTCACTTTTTGATGTCATATGGGCTCTACCAAATTCTCATAGAAATGAAATACTGTTCTTTCACCATTAAACCTTGATGGAGATTTGGTTTAAGCTCAGTAAAGCATTTTCAGCAGCAGTAAGAAGGAGAACATTCAGGCAATGAATGTGTGAGGGTGTTTTTTAATAGTCAAAACTGAATTGTATTCCAATTTGTTGTCAGACATTGTAGGAGCAATACCAAGTCTTAAAATATAGATTATTTAGTTTATAATTATTTGGTATCAAGGATAACATAGCTTTTCCAAAAAGCAGGGTTTTTTTTAATAACAGGAAAATGTTATTTGTGTGTCTACTAATGCTTAGGATATCCAGGTATGAGTGGGATACTGTTGTTGGTTATCATTTGAGATCCCATGGTATTCTTTGTGGTGCTATACATGGTTAACGTTAACCTGACTAATTACATTCTGTGTGTTGAAATCCAGGACCCAAATTTTCAGTGTTTAGATCTGAGAAGAATTTTAATGCATAATCTAAAAAATCAGCTGCAGTTTCACCCTAGAGACATGTGTGTGTTTATGACTTGTGTGCCTGGCTTATGTAGCTCGTGAAGAGCTAAATTCAAGCTCATTTATACTGTGTGTAACTCACAGAGTTTCTGGACAGAGTTGCAGCACTATAAGTTAGCACTGTCCTTGGCTTTCTCTTTTTTTGACATTAGCATCCTATGGTTTCTACTGGAGGAGGGAGAGGAATGTCTTGGTATTTAGGCTTACACACTTGGTGACAGCACTGAAAGGATCTTAATAGGTGTGTTCAGTTTCAGATTAGCCTCCCTTTTAATTTACCTCTCTGAATTTTACAATATCCTTCTTTCCATTAACCAGAATTCTTAAACAAAGGATTCTAAAGTCATATGTTGGTGGGTTTTTCCCAGTATTTCTGCCTTACGAAATGAAACAGAACAAGTTTCCATGGGCAAGTCTCAGTCACTGATGCAGTCGCTGGATTGTTGTCTTTCCCTATCTTGTCACTTTTGATCCTGTGCAGAAGTTCTGCTGCTGATACCAAATTGCAGAGAACTTGGCTATTTTTCAGTCCAAAGCACTGGATGGTACAGGAATGCTCTGTTTCTTCTCATAGAAAAGGTAAATACTTGAATCTCCATAAGATTGTCCAGGCTTATAGGATCACTTATTTCTGGCTGTGTCAGAATCCTCTTCTGCTGTGTGAATTTTGTGCTTCATTGACTGTGCTTGCTCAAACTCACTTTGTGTGGCACCTGTGTATGCATAACCATAAACACAATGTATTTTCTTTATGTCCGTGATTTGGGGTATTCTCAACTCAGTGTCAAGAAATTCTTAATAATGGGGAGAATTAAAATTTTATTTGAATTGGATCTAAGCTGAGGTTTTTTTTTCAGCTGATCACTGAGTCCCCAAGCCTGTTTTATTAAAAATACTAGGCTTTGTATAGCCTGTGATGGATCAAAGCATTAAGTAGTGACATATAAAGTCAGATGTTGAGGAGTTTTTATGCAATTAACTTACCATTTGGGGGATATATAGGAGTTTGTCCAGCTTAGAAGCTTTTGGTTAAGGAAATATTTACTGAGGTTTCTAACTTTTGATGTGATTTAGGTCCTGCCTTCTTGCAGCTGTATGTCTGGAATACCCATGGTTATCTTAATCCAGAGGTGTTTGTTTGTTTTGGGCCTTTACACCCCTGCAATGACTAATTTACTCACGGGGTTTTTACTTGTAGCTGTGAAGTACTTTCTCCTTGTTGAAGAGAGCATGCTATCCTTCATCTTGTGTCTCTACCACACAGACAAACATCTGCTTTGCTAGCAAATCATATATAGTCTTCTCCCACTCCCAACCCTAAAGTTCACACAGAGGGCGATTTTAATGGATTTCCTTCATATTTCTTCAGGCTTGGTTTGATGCTGACAACTTTCTAGTACATAGCTGGATGCCTCCTACTTTCGCTTTCTGCCTGGCCCTAGCAGCTTTATGTTCGGTATTACTTGCCTACCCTCACAAATGCCTGGGGTGTTTAATATTTCATGGTCCTCCGATAAGGAGTAGCAAATATTAAGAACATTTTTGCTTAAGAGGACCCATCAACACGACTTAAATAGGATTAAATTATTAAAATGATTTTCGCATTCTCATTTTCTGCTATTGTTAATGCCAGGTTACACACATTTCCAGGTTCTGAAGCATTAATGGGAGCGTATGAGTAGTCATTGCTGTTTTCATTATTATAACTGAATTGTATTAGTGCTTGTAGACTGGGACTTCATTGTGGTAAGCTCAATACAAGCAGAGTAAAAAGTAATTTCTTGCTCCAGAGAGCAATCCAGCTTGTTTCCTGTATTGGAAATAAGATCAAGGAATTGCCTGAAATTGACTCTCCCTAATAAGAAATCATTTGACACAAAGACGACCATCCTGGATAAAACAGATCCTTGGGCGGTGTTTGGTTCTGTGCAAACAGGAATGGGGGTTTAACTAGTTGCTCCTGATTATTAATACAAAAGTATCTTCATTTTATTCCAAATTTAAATGCTTATGTTCAGAGGTATTTGAAAGTCTTTAGTCTTCATATAGTCTTCATGTGAGGCTGTTGCCAGAAACTAAAAGAGCTTTGAAAGATTTTGGTCGCCCGTATTTGAGACGCAGTTGTGCATAGATGCCAGGTTTACAGGTATTTAAGTAAGAATATTTTAGCAAATTCATATTGCAAACCCTTCAACAAATCCTCCCTTTTTTATTACATCTGTCCTCTTAAACTCAGTCTCCTTGCTGACAAGTTTACTGAGGGTGAAATAGTCTGTTACGTTTCAGCATCGAAGTAAAATGTTAACTACCATGTACCAGGAGGAATTCAAATGGAGATTCCCTGCTGTAAAAGAGTGGTCCTTCCTTTGACTTCTAAATCTCCTAGTATTGGACCATTAGAGTAAGAGGTCTTGGCATACCCTCTTTGTTAATCCCCAATGCTCCCTTATTTTCCTTGCCAATGTTTCTATTTATGGATTTTTAAAATAGATTTGAAGTTGTGCACTTCAACGTGGCATCTGAAAACCAGAGACTGGGTTTCACTTTGTCCAGACCCTTACCCTCTTCATCTTCTGAAGCTGGAACGCTGCTGAGAAGCTGGTGATTTCAAAAACCTTGCCATGAGTAAATCTGCAAATCACATACAGCTTTGTTTAATAGTCTGTGTGTCAATGCTGGTACAGGGAATATCGCTGGACTGCTTAAAAGGGTATATTGTAGGGGGAGAGTATGTTTACCAGGAAGTAATGGAATCACCATTCCTGGAAATGTTCACAAACCATGTAGATGAGGCCCTTCATGACATGGGTTAGTGGTGGCCTTGGCAGTGCTGGGATAAAGGTTGGACTGGATGATCTCATGCATTTAAAGGTTGGTTGACATAATCATTAACAATAAGTGCATGCTTTTAAAGTTGTCCAACAGAGGGCCCATGCTGACATACTACTTCTCACTGACAATGAGAACCATATCTGGACTTTAGGAACATGGTGCTGCGTAATTTCAGAGGACTCCGTCATTCATGTAAGCGTTCTGAAACAAGGTTGTGTTTAAAAACAGCATTTGGGTGCATTAAGGGTTAGGCTTTCATAAGATTTGTACAGTGAGTGGGCCCTCTCCCCAGGTTCAAACAGTGATTCAGTCCAGCATCTTCAGTGATGAAACCTCCACATTTTAAATTATGAAGACTCTGCTAGTTAAACATTTAGAAAGTACTCAGTACTGTTACTTCTTTAAACTATTAAAATATAATGGGTTTATGTGAATGTCCTTATAAATTTATAACAACTGGAATTTGTGGTGATGCAGTGTTCTATGGGCTCTGAATTGCTGTCCTAACTTTCACACAGCAGACACTTTCTCTGAGATGAAATACCTAGTTGATGAGTTCATATGATGTGGTATAGGAATATCTCATAATTTGCATACCAGCTCTACTCTGCTTAAGCATCTTGCTTGTTTAGACTTTTCAGGAGGCATTTTAAGAGCGATGAAGTTCACACACCATCCTTAGTCTTGTCAAAAAGCAGATGGTTACTTTAATCCTCTAATTATCGGTAAGAGTACTTTTTCCAGAAACATGTGGTGTTCATTTAGAAATTGATCAACGCAAGCATGTAATTTTGCAGTATCGGATAGCTCCAATGATACAAGTTCATTTCTAAAGGAAGTTTTCTGGGGTACTTAATTGCAAGAGTGCTGCTGTAGAGCATAACCCCAGTACACATTGAAAAGTCAAAATTGAATGTTTCGTAGTGCGTAATATTGTATCTCGTGGGTGGAAATCTGATCTTTATGCTTTAAATGCTGGGTAATGGTAATGAACAGACTTATTGCATATTAGAGTTGCATCAGAAAAAGATTATTTATATTAAACCTGCCCCTACCTGTGCTAGTTGAAGTCTGTGTATGAAAACCTGCCCTCTACAACTGCCTGAGAAGAGGATGGAGTGAGGTGGGGTCGGTCTCTGCTCCCAAGGAACAAGGGACAGGACAAGAGGAAATGGCCTCGAGCTGCGCCAGGGGAGGTTCAGATGGAGCTGAGGAACAATTCCTTGCCCAGAGGGTGCTCAGCATTGGAA
>JAOEHX010006788.1:0-27054 GCA_025448015.1 Bolborhynchus lineola | reverse complement strand
AGCATTCCTCACAGTCCAGACAAAACTGTTTCCCAGGGCAGACTTTATAGGCAAATAACCACCTCCATCCTAGGCAATACAGAAGTCTGGGCAGGGCTTTGTCTTGCCCTAAAGCAAGAGGATCATGATTCACAGCACCTGCAGATCTGACACCTGTGCTGTTGTTTAGTGGCTTCCCTGTCACAGAGAATATGTTTGGGAATGAACCTCCTTACATCTCCTTGAACTTGTTAATTCCTTGGGACTGGATAAATGCACTGATAGTTGGGCAAATGTGTTTGTTTCAACACAGTGGATAAATCTCAACTATTTCTATTCATAGTGGAGCATGCAATCATCATGTTTTATATTTCTATGCTACATTCCACATCCTTCACTTGCCTGCACCTCCATGAAGTTTGTAACCTGGGAGCAATATATACACCAATAACTACTAAATGTGTGGACCTTCCAGCTCTGACACTACTTACTCCTGCAAGCTGGATGATACATGAGATTCAAGTTTTTCACTGTTACTTTTATTTTTCCAGGTAAGTATCCCTTGCTGAATACTGACACCTTTTGTACTGGGCAAAGTGGACTTTTGGTCTGATGCAGAGGACCATTTTTCTGTCATAAACCTCAGTGACTTAGGGGGTAGACACAGCATGTCCCAGCTCCAGAGGGCTGTGGTTTTCCTAACCCAGCTTAGAGAAGCTGTTTCTAACCCTGGTAAGACAAAAATGTTTCCATATGAGCTGAGGAGCACCTGGATTTGAACCTTTGAAAGGTACAAGACTCAGTACACACATACAGAAAGGGAATTATAATTTGTTAGAGAATTTGAGTTTGTGGGAATGTGAGAAGGTTGCAACACATTACAACACATTACATCCAAATTTGCACCACCTATGAAATTTCAATTAAATTCTTATTTCCTATGAAATACGAACTATTTGTCTGGACAAATTAACAATGAAACATTTAAAAAATCTGTAGTCTTTATTACCTCCTAACTCTTCATGTGATACTTCAAACCAATACACTTCATCCGCCTTGCCTATTTGATATAAAATTTGGCTGTTCATTTCATCAAAGCATGCAGTGAGGGTATTGTATATTTAATAAAGATCTAGTGTTTCAAACAAAGATATCTAACACTTTTCAGCCAACTTTCTATTTCTGTGTGCAGAAAAATAAACATAATTCTATATTGCAAAGTTCTGTGTCATAGGGTTTTTAAAGAATTCATTGGAAAAAGAATTTACAGCTATGTAATTTCTTGACTGCTGCAGAATTGCAGTTTCAGAGATCAGTTGTTGAGATACTGTCATAGCGCCGTGAAAGCAGAGGTGTTATATGGTCTCAGGTATCCATTCCACTTCATCCTGTGTCCTTTGATGGGTGTTAAGAGGAATGTGCTTGGAGCATCAGGAGAGAGGCCAGCTGGCACAAGTACTGGCAGACCTGGGCAGTTCTCCACACTGCCGGCCTGCCTGTGTTTTGCCCACTGCTGTGGGGAGGAGAGTGAGGGTAATGGGCGCAGTTCAGAGTGCAGCAGAGTTGATCCTCCCTACAGAGCAACTCAGCTCAGAAGTGGCTGGCAGTGAGCATGCTGAAGGATGGTAGTTTGTGGGGTGTGTTTCCAAGATACATTGCAAAGAAAGACCTAATGGCAGCTGTGAAAGCCCATAGCCACTGCTCCCTAATAATTCTGTTCCTTTGCTTCAGTAAGGGAAAACAATACTGAAAAATTGTTGTGGAACTCCGAAAGTAAAAAAGACTCTCTTTTTGGTTTTCTGCTTCATTTCACTGCAAATGGTTATTTGTTAGGGCTGCATTTTCTCTCTCTCATTCATCTCAAGTCAGCTTCCTCAGCCAGAGGAACATTTTATTTACTCTTCTCAAAATTCTGTGCATTACTTGCACAAATGTTCAGTTATACGATTAAAAATTTTAATGAATAATGAAATAGCAGCTCACCCAGCACTTGTATTGGAACGTCCACATGGGAAGGGTATCGAGGAACAGCAGCTTTATACTACCATGGTGCTAATTAGGCTCTGGGCAAAGCAATACCATTACTGGAAGAATAGAATAGATTGTCCTTTCTCCACTGACTCTCTTGAAAAACTTAGGCTGAGGCCAACAGTGTAATGGCATGCAACAGATGGTACCATCTGGGCAGTGCAGGCGTCATGGCACTGACAGCCTGTCCTCCAGCCAGAGCAGTTGTAAGCTTGGCTCCCTGTTAAATGTGTGGGACGTGCATGGAAAGCAATGGCACATGGCAGCAGGTATGGGGGGATGGAGGTGTACCCTGCTGCCAGCCAGTGTAGCCTCAGTGATGGCACCTCTGCAGTTTGTGCCAGTTAAAAACCCGGCTTGTAGGCAGCAGATTGTGTTCTCTGAGCTTAAAACCATGTGTAAGACTATACAGAGAGAGAAATGAGAAAACCAGTCCTCTGTGACTCCCTCAAGCTGGCTACAGACCCTATTCACAGCCCTGCGGGTGCCACTATGAAGGTTATAGATTTGGAAGAGCCTGAGCCCAATCCCTTGGGCCCTCTTTGCTCTCTGTCTTGGCAATTCTCACCCAAGACAGCAACCTGAGTTATCCCCCAGCCCTGCTGCACCACCAGCATCTGCTGGCGGGCACCTCCCAGCGAGTGGGATTAGTCAATTCTGCCTGGAAGTGCTCAAGTAGGCTGGAGGGAATGAAGGGGGGCTTTGGGTTTATTGCTCTCTCCCATCACAGTCTGAGGGCTACCATGAAGTTTTTTGTGCTACCACTCAACCCCAAGCTTTCCACAGGACAGCTGGAATAGGGAAGGGGACATCTCATACCAACACCTGCCCCCCAGCTTTAAAGCCCCCCTCAGAAATCCTTTGCTTCATGCAGCACATGATCTGCAGGGATGGGGCTCACTGACAGCTGCTCTGCACAGGGAACTGGCATGTTAGTGCTCTCTTGGAACTTCCATTCTGGTTCGATACTGGTCTTGTTCCTGGAGTTGTTCTGCTATGTGGTTATTTTTGGCATTTATGTTTTTGATGCAGTTGATTCCAAAGGGGCATAAAACATATCATAAAAAAGTGGTGTCTCTGTAGGGGTGACTCATGCCACTCTAACGGCAGCAGGAGAAACTCAAGCTTTTACTCCTACAGTATGAGCTTCCACAGGGCAGTTGCTCTATGCTTACAGTATGTGTCTGCTATGGAAGAGAGTAAGGTTCATGTCTTCAGCCTGGACCTGCCTGCCTGCCAACCAAAACCAGGTTTGCAGTTAGGTTGGATGGGCATGAGCTGTGTACATAAAGCAGATAGACCAGGTCATTTGATTTGGTTTGCTCAGCTGAGGAAGCAATGTTCTCTCCTTCCCCCCCTCTCCAAAGCCATGCTTAGAAAGGGTTGCTAGCTCTGACATAGAAGAGGGCTCTAGCATGGCTTTTGTTGCTACGGGACTGTGTCCTGACAGCTCAGAAGACAGGCAGAGCCCCTTAACATCTATCTGGTTGCACCCAGTTGGTTGTAGAGCCTTTTCTACTTATCTGGTACTCTGTCCTGGATGTGGGATGTTCACAGCAATTGTTGTTTGAAAGCTCTTGGGTGTTTCCAATGTGCAATGAGAATATTTTTTAAATCATTGACATTTTTTGCCAGACATGAGATCTGTTTCCTACCTAGCTCTATGGACAGTTCCTCTGAGTTGTGAAGCAGAAAAAAGTCTGGCCACAGTAATAATTCTGCCTGTTATTATGGAGCAGTAATTATTGTGCCTGACTATGTTAGTGGACTGCGATGTCTCCTGCTCCCTCTGCCATTCCCCAAACAATATTGCTTCTGGCTAACTAAGAAGCCAATGCAGAATGAAACACCTGTATTCTGTGTGCAATACAAGTAGTTGGAAGAGGTTCCCAGGAGACCCATCCACACTACTTGCCAGTGTCTTTACTGAGGGTGAATTGGAAGGCGAATCCATTAAAAAGAATGGGGGAAAAAAATCAATAATATAATTAGAAAACATTATATGAGGTAATGATGCCAATTAAAGAGCAATGCACCCATTTACAGAGGGCTTGGACTGACTGGCGAGGGTGAAGGGGTGTGAGCCCCTGTAGTACAGACATACTGCTCCCCCCAGCACAGGGCTGGCACCGCTCCCAGCACCATGCTGCTGCAGCACGCCTCAGTGCAGTGCCGGGAATCAATGGGCACCCAAGAGGGACTCTAATGAGAGCTAAAACTCTCCTCTTCATCTCAGCAGACCAAGGCAGACCTGTGGCTAGAGGCAGGCATGGCTGGGGGGTTGCTGAGTGGGTTTGTAGCACAAGGCTTCTGGATGCCGCAGCTCATCCATACAAATAAGAGAAACACCACCCATAAACACCCCAGAAACAAAGAGAAAGCAGCAGAACAGCTGGAGAAGCACTTATTTGACTGTCCAGGGAGAAAACAAGAGAGGTTTGGAGCAGAGCTCCTGTCTGGAAAAGGGTCTTGAACTGTGCTGTAAGGAAGTGTATGATGGTGTCTGATCCATTCAGTGTTCAGTAAGAATGGAAGCAGTTTGTCTTCTTTCTTTACATTAACAGAAATACACAAAAGAAATGTTTTTTGTTCTAATGGAAGCAATTCACAGAATCCCAAAGATTTTGGATTCAGAGGAGTGGTAGCACACTAAAGAGAATGTCAGCTTTAAGTAATGGCAACCAACAAGATACTCCTTCAGATTTCTTAGTATTCTTCAGAAAAAGATGAAAGAATTATAACTTCCAAATAATATTAAAATCTGGTTTTGAGAAGGCTGCAATATGCTCTGCATAGCATAAAAGCTTGTATGTTACTTGCGGGTAAAGAAGCAGTAGAAACACAGCAAAATATAAAACATCTGACAGTACAAAAGAACAAACTTATTTTATCTTCTTTCACCTTGAAGAGGAGTTCCCTCCCTGAGCTCCCACCAAACTCCTTTGCTTTCTGTGGCTAAGGCCAGGTGTGATTGCACAAAACCAGAATCGTCTGAACTTTCTAATGGCTATTTGTTATTAGAGTGGGAGCTTTTTCAACAGCAAAATATTTTGAGGACTTTTCATTTTCTTGATACTGCTTTTTCTTTGTGCTTTTTTTTTTTTAAGCCTTTGCCTTCTTTCCTTCAATGGGAGAAGAAAAATTGAACAAATCATAGGAATCTGTTTTGTGACTCCATGGCATCTCTTATTTTTCACAGGCTGTGCAAGGGAATCTACCGTATTTTTGCATGAATGTTTCACGTATTTACACCCATCTCTACAAACATGAAGTGTGTGCTAACCTAACACCCTTGGCTCCACTCTTGGAGGTGAATTTGGTCGACGAATGCCTATTTGCAGACTGAAAATCTTCATTTTGGCCTGTGAAAATAGTTGCTTTTTCTCTACTCTCTGTGAAATATTGGGAAGAATTTGAAGTGATGAGAGAGAGGACACCCTATATGCTATGATGCTCTATTCTTACCTTCAGTTATGGCTTGTTTGGTTTTGTGGCTATCCTCATCATAATTGAAGTTAAAAGTATTTCTATAATTTCAATGCCAAGTGCCACCTATTCCCCCCTTACACCTATAAATTGTCTTTTTTTAACAGAAGTCTTCCCCTTGATATTCAGCTTAAAAACGTGCATAAGCATTCACAGGCCAGGCCTCAACAGTACAGACATTTGGTTTGAGGAAATGGTTATCTTTCATCTGTTGTTCAAGAAAACAGGTACTGGAAAGTGGTACTTCTCCCTTCTACTAGAGCTCAGATGATTCTTCTTCTCTGTTCTTCCTTCTTTTCAGCCCATCAGCTGCACAAGGGAAACCAGCACTTTATGCATTGTTCCTCTGAGGCTATTGCTACTCTCCCCTTCTTTTCCTCTTTCAATCTCAGCTGATGCTCAGGGGGAAGAAAAGCACTTAAGTGTCTCTTTTGGGGCTTAGTCTACATTCCTCTCAAGTCTCCAGGATGCTAAAGGGGACCTGTGGGGGCTTACCATAAATAAAGTATGGTTTTAGCGTACATTAGACACCCCCCTGTCCCCTCCTCCCTCTCTTCATCTCTTTGACTTGTGTTCTCATCAACAACAAAACAAGTTTGCAGCTAGTGCATTGGATGAAGTTATGATGTTGTTTGGAGTATGTCCTTTCTGCACAGGAAAAACACAGTATTACCTCCTTCTTTGTCTTGGTGTGTGTCTTCCCTATGAGCTGGATGAGTGAGTGGAGCAAACCAAGAAATGTGGGACAGGGAAATGCCCTCATCCTGCAGGAAAACAGGAGAGCCCTGGATGGTGACCTAGCCATTCTCATGGCCTCCAGAGGATGCATGCTTTAGCTCTGCTTCTCATCTAATTTTACTGTAATTACCAGGGCTGTTCCAACTTGGCTGAGTGCTACAGGCAGGACGTAAAATGAAGGCATGATTAAAATAATTGCTAGGTGTGGCTGGTCTTATGGTGCTCCGACAGCCAAGGGAGCACCATGTCATGTTAGTGTGAGAGAGGAATGAAGCTCACATCACTTCTCTGTGCAGAGGCACAAAGGTGGTAACAATCTGCAGCAGCGTGTGAAAGGCGAGGTTGCTACTGCCATCAGGTTTAGGAAAAATTACAGGAAACAAATATCAAATGTGAACTGAAGTTGATGTTTTACTATTCATACGTCTTCTGATATGAGAACTTCTTAGCCAACTGCAAATATCCTTTCTGAATAAAGCTCCTATTTATCACATGTATATATATATGATTCTTAGCGTGTCTTTAAAAATAGTGCAAAACCAAGCAAATCCCACTTTCCTAGTGGCTGTGTGTTTGATGAAGCATAACCCTGTGCGTGTTTCCGGTTATAGGGACCCAAGCTGAATACTCTTTTGTAGAGTGTTGATTTAAAACTCTTCTTCTTTTCCTGCAAATATTAAAACCTGGCATGAAATTTATTACATGTAAGTCACCTTTTTTGATAAAACACTGGTTCACACATGCAGCTTCTTTCAAATTTTTGGACACTGAAGTATAGTTACTAGGGCTGCTTAAAGTACTGCTTATGTGTTTGCTATTATAGTCCAGAATCCCATTCTTAACTCTTTCCAACTCTAATAATCTTTTGGGAGGATTTAGGAGGGGAAACGTCAGATAATAGACCAGGAAAAAAAAAGGTGAATCAGAACAGTGTTAAATTTGGTGCCATTTTGTATTAAAATTCATACCTTCTTGATGATCAAGGTATGTTCCTTGGCCAGTGGTTCTTCTCCATTCAGTCCTCCTTTTTATCTGTGCCTCCGCTGAAAGATGCCCTGATTTTAATACATTTATGCTGGCCAACTACAGCCAAAACCCAGCTTTGCTGAACTTCCTCAGCAGGCTCAGTTTGTCAGGGTTGATTTGAAAAATAACTATGTTGTATATCAATCATCTGCATTAACACACTGCCCACCCAAATAAATTGCTCTGACAAGAAAACATCCTTGAACACAAATGCGCACCAAAATCTTCTGTGCTGCCCTTCTGAGATTCATTTCTGAAGTCTGACTGATAATTCAGATTTCATTCAAAGGTCTCTATGGCTGCTCTTTGCCACTCCAGCAATGGGAAGCAGCCAAATGCCAGCTTATGATAACTAGGAAAATCAAGCTTAAAGCTGTTCTTAAGTCTAGAGAAAAGCATAGTAGGTCAGTGAATGCGGCTGTTTCAGTCACAGACATTCTTACAAGAGAAGGTTTAATTTCATCATTAAAGTCAATGCCTGCTAATAGCAAGTACATACCTTAAAATATCGTTTAAAAGTCATTCAAACTTAATAAAATTTCTTTAGTCATTAGAAATTCTTGGCTTAGATTCAGCATGTCACATTGAATTGCTGCAGTGTGCCACATGACAATTTCCTATTTTATTTCACACCCAATCCTTTTCACCCTAATGATTTTATCAGAAAGCAAGATAGAGAAAAATGAAGTGCCTGAAGACACAAGGAAAAAGTTCATGTCTGATGTAATGGTGTTGAAATCAGTGGCTTAACATTGGATGTAAATTTGGATATGCGGCACTCCAGGATACTAAAGCTGTAGCACACTTTCTAAGTTACAAGTGTCATGAAAGGCCTCTAGTTTCTGAAGCCCCTGAGTATAGATTACAGAATACTATGTGTTCTTTTCAAAATACTTCATAAATGTTAACTAATCCTTCTCTACAACTCCTCTGGGAGACAGACATTGTAATTTTCATCACTATTTAGCAGACAGCTTATCCATCTCAATTTTTTAACCTGCTCTCTTACAGCTACTCAGAGATTTAATGCCAAAGTTGGGACTGGAGCTCCTGAGTACTTATTATCAGAGTATTTCCATCGGAAATGCCCTACTTGTTTATGCTGTAGGACCATCTTCCCACCTAACAAAAATTAGAAAATGCCTCTGAAGTGTCATTTAACCTTAAACTGCTGAAATCGGAAGATGTTTGGGTAATCTGTTCTAAGCACATTTCAGTAAGTAAGACTTGATTTTTCCTTAGCTGGTATAACAAACCTCAGAGTACTCATTTGTTGTAAGAGAGAAGAGTTTAACTGCCCAGTACAATTCTCATTTATAATGCAGCTGTACTACTTAGCCCAGATGATTATTTTTTTTTAATGCATGACTTTCCTTAAGAGAATACTGATTTGGAACAGAAAATTGAAACTTGAGACAGAGGAAAGCAGAGGTGGAATTTCTTGGAAAGCACTGGAAAAGCAGACATAGGCAGATATAGGCGGAAGGGCAAGATGAGACCACTGCAGCCGGGGAGCGGGATGATGCCTGATTCTGCCCAAGAAGTGAGCTGCCCTTATCTGAGAGGAGTGCCACTGGCTCTGCCACAGATGAGTGGGTCAGTCTTTCTCCTTCTTTCTTTCTCTTTTTCATTCTTTTTGTCTCTCTCTCTCTTTTGTCCCTAATCAGAACAAAATGTTACAAAATTTTGTTTCACACTGTAATTCAGGGAAGGAAAATATTTTAAAATCTCAAGAAGTTTTGCAAGATGGGAAAACCATTTCCCAGACAGGTTTAGCAATGTCTTCCAGGGCTTTTAAACAGCTGTGAAGCAAGACTGCCCCTCAGCCTCATCCATTTTGGCTATCTCCAGTTAAATGAGTCTCTTTAAAGTATTATATCATAACTTCATTAAATACCACAAAACTGTTTCCCCAGGAAATAACTTTGATCCAACTGGATTCTAACTACCTGCTGTATCTCATGACCCTTTAATAATAAAAAACACAGTTGAAATAAGTCGGTGCGTTGTGTTGCTCCCGTTCCCTTGCTTTGTAGCCTAACCTGTCACAGGGGCAATTGGAAAAAATCTGTTAAGGCTTCACTAATTTCTTTCCTCATTTCCTTTAGCAATCCTGGTAGCCGCCCAGGACACTTAGTCTTCCTTAAGAGCATTCAATTTTTGGCACAAGACTTTTCATTTGTATCTGCTCATAATCTGTCTCCTCCTGTCATATCCGGAAATATGATCCTTTTGTTAAACAGTTAATTTGCTTCTCTTTGCAGAGGGGAGAGAGGGGGAGAGGGGCTGTAGGACTGCCTAACAAACCTGCAAGATCCTCCTTCCTTTTATTCCACTCTCAATTATTATTTCTTACTTTCATCATTTTTCTATTGTGAAAAGCATTTCATCTTTTCTATACACATCTAAAATATACAGAAGATCAAACCACTCTTATGAATGTGCTCCTGGACTAGATCTTTGGCTGGGGAAAGCTGACACATCCCTGCCACAGGCAACAGAGCAACCTGGATTTACAGCAGCTGAGGCTGTGATCTAGAGGTAACAGTTTGTCCTTGCCTACCTGATCTTGATTAAGCCTCTGGTGTGCACGGTCTGCACGGTTTGCTTTCTCCTTGCATGGTTTTAAATGAGAGAAAAGTCCAGTTACACTCATTTTTGCACAATATAAATGGATTAAAACTGATCTACAAGTGAAATTAAGAGCTAAACTTGACTTCAGTTCTTTCTCTGTGTGCTGCATCACTCTAGAGCTCCTCATTTCTGACGTGGTGCTTGCTGGTGACACAGCTGCAGTCCGGCAAGAGACAAGAACTAACCAACGATGGTTGCACGGAAGAAGCAGCAACAGCCAAGGACTGGATTTCTGAACCAAGGTCTAAAATGATCATGCTTTGCACAAATAGCTAAAATCATGTTGGCAAGAGGCTTCTATATAGTTTCAAATGGATTTGATGGTGAGTAAGGACAAAATGCCCTCTCATTAAATATGCTCGAAGAAAGCTGCCTTGGTAATAAAGCCACATTCAACTGCCTTGGTAATAAAGCCACATTCACCACAGTAGAGTCTGCTACTGATGCTTATTTGTTACAGCAGAGCAATAATTAAGATTGTGACCTTCCTTGCTAATCGCTGGCAATGTCTATCAGCAGACAGCAGAGCTGCCTTAAAAAGCTTGGGAAATGCCCTGCAATTCAGAGGTAAAAAAGACAGAAAACCACACTCCTGGCAAACAAAAAGGTAATAAATTCCTCCCTCCTCCTTTAAGTTGTCAAGTGCCTTTTTTTTTCCAGCAGGGTTCTCAGTTCTTTGGTTAGGTTTTCTTTAAAACATGAAATGCCCATGATGAAGTGGCTATTGAGTCTGAGGACAAGAAAGGAATGAAAACAGGAGGGAGCACAGAAGTCAGGGCTTCTGGGTCTGGCTGCAGTTTTATTCATGTTTGCATCATCCCAGCAGTGCCATATTTGTTGCAGTATTGCAAGATGTGGGTGTCCAGGGCAGGAGCCTGGAGCTTGTTTACTTGTTTGCTGGACAAGGAATTGTTTTAGAAGTTGGGAATTTGTCCATCTCTAGCTATAGGACCTAGAGGATGATGTAATGGAAATAAAAAGAGTTAAACGCTAAATGTCACCTGAATCCCTTTGGATATTTCTCTTTCTTTTTTCATTATTAAAAAAAAAAAAAAAAAAAAAAAATATGCTGCAGTTTGCAACTTGTTCTTTTCTGGCCTGGTCTGTCTCCTGCTATTTTCCTTCTGCCTTCTCTTCTCCACTTGAAGGATTTCTCCAACTCTGTCTCAGCAGAATTCACGTCTTTTTTTTTTCTCTTTGTGTTTTTTTTCTAATATAAAACACTTCATTTGACATTTGAATGTGTCAGCAAAATCCTCTTTCCCTACAGGAGACTTTGCAGCTTGACACACGTTGCTCTAGCTAACCTGCCACTGACTTCGTAACTCCGGTCTTCCACATGATTTAGTATGTCTCTTTGAAAAGCTATGTTCGCATTTCAGTTGTAATAACAAGTATTGCTTTGCCTTTGAGAATGATTACACTCTTTTCTTAATGATATGGTTGATATAGTGCAAGATGTGTGAGCAGTATATGACTTTTCCCCCTCAGCTGTGAACTTTAAATCAAGTGAATTCAACAAACATGCTCCAAACTTTACCTTTAAAAATGCTGTAAGAAATGAACCTATTAGGCAAAAAGTTTTTAGAGACTTAGACATTCAAATTCTATTTCAAGAAGAATTTGGGCCATCTTAGATAAGAATTTCTTTGTGAACACAAGTGCAAGACCAAAGGAGCACTCTCGATTTCACTAATGAAAATAAGTGCAGGTTCTGTATGTTACTTGAACAGTATCAGAGTTGTTTCATCTTGATGTAAATAAGGTTCTAGCACTTGAAGCTCCAGTGGTTAGTATGCATGTATGCTCATGCAAAGAGATGAATAGGCTGAAGAAAATAATTCTAAATCCATGCCTCTTCAAACGTGACCTACTTGGTCAAACCTAGGCAAATGAAAAAGGGAGGAACCAGCCCTAGCAGACCTTTAAGTCTGACATTTTAGTATGGGTGTTCAAATAGTATTGCTGGAAATGCCTATCATGCTCTTCTTTTCTTACAAAAACTGGAGGCCGGGTCAGTCAAGCCTTCTCTTTATTGTTGACCCTATTCTACTAATGAGTGAGCTCTTACCATCTTAAAATGTCACTGAAGTCCATTCACTGAGTCATGACTCTAAGACTTTTGCTTCCTAACCAAGAGAATATGGATTAACACAGATAAATGCTACTTCTGGGAGAATAACTTGCTATTAGATTTTAACATCTGTTACCATCTGTTACTACGTTTGATCAAAGTACCAGCAGACCTCTCTCAATGTTTGCAGGTACTAAAAAACTTAATCTCACTTGGATTTTGCTTCCTCTGCTAACAATTCTCCTGTTACTTGAAAGATTCTCCACTAGTTTGTTATTTTTTGCTCTGACTGCTCTGAAGGCAGTTACAGAAAAAAAAAAACAACTTTCCTCTTCTGCAGTCTCACAAACAGTTCAGTTATTCTGAAAGGTACAAACCAGAAAATAGAGGAGTGCCTTTTGCAGTATGAAGAGAAACTTTTAAGTAAGCAAATCTGAGTAGAAGTCTGCACTCCTAATGTTGTCAAAGCTTTTTGTGAGAAGCATTACCATCCTGATCATGATACAATTTCTCATTAGGGTTTTGAAGCCTGTCTATTATATAATGTCTCTAATGAATCACAGATTATTTTGATCTTCTACAATAAGAAGATCTTAAGCAGAAGATAAAAATATAAAAATCACCTTCTCCAGATAACCCACCTGGGGGATTACCAAAGGTATAAGATAGCCAGTGATTCAAGAGGTATTACTAATCAGCAGATTTGGGATTCTTAGTTTATGGGTGTGGTCAGTACAGCTCAGGTAAGGAGTAGTGGCCTCCAAACTTGATTAGTGTGAGTGCTATGCAAGCCGTAAATAGAAAGATTGCTGGTAAGGTAAGGAATAGGGGAATAGGTGGGGAAAGTTTATTGAACACTAGAGGGGTAGCTGTAATACTGATGAAGTTTTATAGATCTGCTGCAGAAGCTTTGTAAGTTAAGACATTGTAAGTTATGGTTTTTCAACAAAATTGGATTCAAAACAGATATCAAGGGAGGAAGAATCAAGAAAAATGGTTGTAATTGGGAGGTAATAGAAGGAATAGCTTTTTATTTCCACAGCTAGTACTGATCATAGAACAAGATCAGACTGCTCTAAGCAATCAGAGAAGATTAAAAGCAGGCTATATCTGGTTTGCCTGGAAACAGGATGATATATTAAATACACGTACGATATGTGTAATAAGATAGCTTCATATTAATTCTTCCATCTGAAAAGATTAATTTTACCCTGGAGCAGCATTTCTCTAGCACTTGACTCATGTTTGTGCAGAGTTCCCTGATTGCAGCCACAATGATGCATGTGTTTTCTCTCAACACTAGAGACTTGCAGAATATGCGATGGCCTGCCACACGCTACTTATTTCCTAACATCTTAATATCATAGTTTCAGTGTTGACGAATTTAGTTGTTATCTTTATAAAATTATACTGTTGTAGTTTGTGCTTTGTTTCTTTCTCCTTCTACAACAAGGAAGGGAGAGAAACTTTGTGAATAGGTTATGGCTATTAAAGTATTGAGGCATATGGCAGAGCAAATAACAACACTTGAGGCCATCATGTCCTGTGACTGCAGCAGTTTGAGGGGAAAGATGTGAAGAATCTTCAGTAGGCCAATATGGTTTATGTTGATGAGAACATAAATGTTTTGATTTTTAATAGACATTGGACCTGCAGTTTCTTTGCAGGTCCTGATCTGTGATTTTGATGGTAACTTACAGGTTTGGTACAGAAATTCTGCTTTGGACGAGGTGGTAACCCAGTTACCTATATATCCAGCATGCTTTCTAGGAGGTGTAGCTTGTAAACATGTTTTGCTCTAGCTAATTTGCAGAGGCATCACAGGTGGCTGTGAAAGCAAATTTTCTGTGAAAACTTGGAATGATTTCAGACTTAAGAAAATACTCAGGACAGCTTCACTTTTTGTTTTCAATTTACTTTTTAACATTGTGTTGCAGCTTTGTGTTATCCAGGGTTATGTTAGCTCTCATAAATATCCTTTGCTTAGCAACAGGGATGGCATTTGGGATATCAAGCCAACTGGAAAGAATTCCTCTGACAGGGCTCTGTTGGGGTGGGTGGATAAGCTTTCCTGACAACAGTAGTTCTTTTGCTGCTATCTGTCATAACTTGTGTTGCTAGGATCTGTTTCACAAGCTTTGTGACAGACTTATAAATGATACTGTGTCTCCTTTTGTTTACTGTCAGAAAGAAACACAACGTGGAGAAAGTGAGCAGTAAAAGGATATGTAAAATAATTACAAATCTGGGCATATAAGACCAAGAGTGTCTATACAAGGGCAGCTGTTCATGAAGGGAAAAAGAAGTTAAATTTCCTTTGGATTGCTAAAATGGAAAGCAATATATGGTAACATTTAATTTCTCTACTTTTTAGTGAACTTGGTTTCTTCAGCAAAAGAGGAAAGGAACTATTAAGTCGTAAACTGAAAACATAAATTAGAATTCAGGAGATTTCCAATGTTTGATGCTCACCATTAATGAACGTATTTTTATTCACAGACGTAATTCACATTCTTGTTTCTAAATCAGGTTTTCATTATAAATTGGTAGTTTCAATATCAGTCCACTCAGCCTGCTTGACCTTTCATACTTTTGCTTCCAGGGGAAGAAGAAGATGATCGTATAGTTGCAGAAATCATGAGAAGACGTTTTTTCCCTGCTGTTATAACTCATAAGACCTGGGAAGGCTTTCACTTTGCTGGTCATGAGATAAGAATTACAGAAGCCATTGATTGTTATGGGGCAGTCGTCTGGCCATCGGTACAATATTTATACAGTATTGTTATTTCATAATTTTGGAGTCTTCTAGCATTTTTAATTTGTTTTGCCTCTTGAATACGTTTTGTTGTATGTTGTAAAACCAAGGGAAACCTTCTGTGCTTTTCTGTCTCCAGTCTGCAAATCCCAAACCTGAATTTTGCTTGGTTTCCTATGGATTTCCAGTTCTTAGAGCTGAAATGGTATTTCTTGTTTGTGCCCCTATCATACAAGCTGTATGATCTTGTGTCCCCTCCTCATCTACCAGTAACTTTTGATCCTATTTGATCAAATTAGAATTTGATCCAAATTAGAAGCACAATTGAAGGAGATAGGGCAGTCTTATGATGATTACGTTTCTATGCATTCTGCAAATAGCTGTACAGCAGGCAGAACCAGGTTGGGGAAAAAGCTGTGATACGAGTTTATAAGGTATTAGGACTCATAGAAGCTACTTGACATACTCATAAAGGAAACATATTTACCTTGTAATCATACGTATTTGTCAATAGAGACTATATATTTTACCTTGTAAATATGTAGACATGAGAAAAGATTCAATTGGAGCTTTCAGTTTCTTAAACAGCCAGAAATCTAGTGAGAGAGAACCATTGTCCTTGGCTATTGATATAAGAACCATCACCATGCCCACCATACCCAGAGCCCTCTTCAGGGTTTTGATCTGTGCAATGCAACTGCCTGTTTCAAAATAATTAAGAATAAAACTGCAGTGTTCAGGGAGGTGCCATAATGCACCTTGACACTTGTGGCATCCAGAGAACCTACCTGAAACAGAATCATCTCCACCACCCTCCATAGAATGGAGAGAACTAAAACCCAGGGGACTCCATTTCTGTTCCAGTGGTACCAGCCTCCTAGGATCTTTATAAATTTGGCCATAGTACACAAGAGGACATTTAGCATTCTCTACTGTTTCGAACTTTAAACAATTTTCCTTGTCTTGGCAGACCTGGACTAGTCATTTATACACTATCTTTTAGCAGCCTCAATGCAAGTCTTTCCTGTAACAGTTCAGCCAGTTTAGCTGTGGAAGGAAGGCAACTGTTCTTTCTGTGTCTTTTCATGTTCTGCCTTCTAGTTCTATCCCAGCAGTATTTGAACCCTTCCAAAAAATGTCAGTCAAATTTATTGAGAGAACAGAAACTTAAGGAAAATAAAGTTTCTGCATGTTTCATGGGAAAGAGGCAGATTTCAAAGTTTCCATAATTTAACCCACAGAAATACTGATCCTCTGGCAGGCAGTTTCTACAACAGAATATGGCAAAACTCCAAGGGAAGAAATTATAGGAATATATGGAGCTAACAGGAAATCTTAATATAATGTGGTTTTAAATGTCAGTCAGACATCAAACACAATCTTTAGGTACCTGGCTTTAATTAGTCCTGGTTTTCACAGACTTATTTCTATATCAAAGCTTTGTTGAATTTGAGGCATATGGAAGTTAGCATAACCCCCCCTACTCTTTTTGCTTTGAATTAAGAGGTAGAAAGCAAAAAACTTGTTTGCATTTCTAGCATGTTAACGTTGGATCAATAGTACTCCTGCTGCTTTCCTTCTACATCTTAATTGGTTAAAACCAAAACTGTGTCATTTTGTTATGCCAGACCAAGCCACTAGTAATTGACTTTCCAAATGGCCATCTCTATTGTAAGAAGATGTGGCAGCCATCATATGTATTTGTCAATAGAGACTATATAATTATCAAAGTCTGTGAAAAACTGTGGGAAACAAGCTGGAAACTATCTTTGCAAGAGCAATAAAGCTAGAAACTTCTATTTCAGCAGTGAACTAAAACTCACTGGTCAGTAGGAGACAGGGCAGAAAAGGTGAAGAAGCTTCTTAGTGACAGTTTATAAATGCATATATGAGGAGTCTGTTGTAGAGGGTTCTTTGGCTTTGCTCTGAAAGTTTGCTAAGCTTAACAAGGAAAGCACATAAAAACTGGAAACAAACTGAACTAGAAGAAAAGGGGTAAATCTACTGGTCCTTTTTGAATCATTGGGTATTTCATTATTGTTAGAAACAGTTAACTGTTGGAAGAGTTTAACAAGGGTTGTGGATTTTCTCTCACAAACAGTCCTTATATCAAGATGTCTTCAGGAAGGACATATTTTAAGTCCACCAAAAGTGCAGTTATAAGCAGGATCTGGTGACTGGAATTTTATAGCTCATGTTATGCAGCATGACAGACTATTTAATCGCAAATTTCTCCTGGCTGTAATGCTTTGTAAGCCTATACTGAGGCATGTAGTGGCACTTATTTTGTAAGCCTATAGAGCTTGACAGTGCCTTGAATTATTATTGCTCATTTGAACAGACAAGAATTTTTTTTTCATGCTTTTAAATGACAATGCATATTCAGTGAAGGGATTTATTTCATTTATTTGTTCAGTGGTGTTCATGGATTCCCTCCCCTACAGGCTCTTGTTCTATGTTATTTTTTGGAAACTAATTCTAAACAATACAATTTGGTTGACAAAAATGTGATTGAAATTGGAGCTGGAACTGGGTTGGTCTCCATAGTAGCCAGTTTACTGGGTGAGTACATGCCATTGCTGTTATGCTCTTGGAAACATCTCACAGGTGAATACTGAATGGCAAAGGAAGTGGGTCATTTCTTCTAACAGACTTGTTTGAAAGCTTTCAAGAGCAAGAAAAAGTAAGTTCCAAAAGGCTTGTTTGGAAACCAGTCTGTAAGCTGAGAGTGACTCTATTGATGCAAATAAAGGAGGTCCCAGTAGATGATGATGTCATCAACAGTGTTAAACAAGGGGCTAAAATAAGAACCTGTGTCCTCTCAGGATGCGAGTGGCAACCTGATGAAGCCGGATGTAGGCTTGAGCAATGCACCACCTTCCATTGTCCAAACAGTTCTGGTCGTTTTCTTTCCATTTGTGTTCAGCATTTTCTTTCAGCAACTGATCAGCAACTTAATTTTTCTGCTACAGACACTGATGTGTTTTCTGTCATGGTAGCCTATTTTTCCTCAAGAGTGATCCAGTTCAGTGACTTGTGCATTTTAACAGACTTTTAGCTTTCTGTAGTCTGAGAAAGATGATTTGTATGTCAGAAAAAAAGAATCCAAGGCAGTGCTTGAATCTCATGCTGACTTCTTGGAGTGGGTAACTGGCATTTTTCAATCCCTAGTTGCTCACTGTACTTTTAACCAATATGATATCAAGATCTAGTATCTGATTTCTCCTCACTCATCCCTAATTGCATTCAGCTGGCAATCTGTAAAGTAGAACTACTGGGAACCAAATCTTTATTTTAAGCACAATGGCTAAGAGCTATTTGGATCATTTGCATTGTTCTGTTCCCCGTGGACAGCTACGTGCTAAAGGCAGTTCCTTGTGTAGGTAGCTTTCATTTATACCATATCTTTCACTTGAGCCTTGAAGTATACTTGAAGTTTGTTTGTTTTCTCCCTGTTACAGGTGCACTTGTGACTGCCACTGATTTGCCAGAACTGCTTGGAAACCTCCAGCACAATGTTCTCCAAAATACAAAGATGAAATGCAAGCACCAGCCTCATGTTAAGGAATTGTCTTGGGGAGTTGATCTGGAAAAGAATTTTCCTAGGTCTTCCTGTCACTTTGACTATATTATGGCTGCTGATGTAGTTACCACCATCCTTTCCTGGATGAACTCCTCTTAACTTTTGATCACTTGTGCAAGAATGACACTGTTATTCTGTGGGCTATGAGATTTAGGTTGGAAAAGGAGAACCAATTTGTTGGCAGATTTCAGACACTGTTTAATTTAGAGGTGCTTTCTGATTTCCCCAGTTTGAACATAACCCTGTATAAGGCAACGAGGAAAAGCAGGATGACAGCCAGACCTTCCAAACTCATGGTCTAAAAGAGAAAGAGAGGGATGTGACAGCTTCAGCTGTTCTGCAGCACATTCTCTTTTCACTAGTTTCGACATCAGTAGCTGGTAACACCTGCATGAATGACATTTTTAGAGTTAGCTAGAACAAAACATCAGATTCCTGGTGCATCCCTAACAAATTCCTAAATTCAATTTGCTGATACATTTCTTCTGCATATGAAGCTATCTTTGGTGTTTTCTTGACTTCTGTGTGCTAAACTGACAATACTAATAACTTTTGTAAGTCTTACCTTTATTGTGATGGGCTATATAATGAATATTTTCAATAGCTTTCTGTTGTAGCTTTGCATGGTGTCTTAGAAGATCAACTGATCATTTAAAACTTAAAACTATGATAAATCTTTATATTAAAAAATTGTGGTGTTAAATGTGATCTTTCTGTCTTTTCACTATTGTGTAAATCCTTCATTTTAGTAGCCTTTATAGCACATTAGCTGAAAACAACGCACCACCTGGGAAATATGCTGTCATAACAAAGGGACAGAATGTATTCGTTACCCTTTGATTTAATGATTATGTTTTCTTCCCCTTCCATTTTTTTATTTAGAGTCAGGGATTCTTCAACAGACAGCTGCACACATGAGGCAAGAGGGATTTAAATGTTTTGTTGCTTGAACAAAGGTCTTGGATAAGAAAAGTACAGCATATCACCAGCTGCCCTTTGCAAAGCCTTAAATTCTTGGAGGTCTGCTCCTCCAAAAATAGACCGTTATCTGGACGACAGGGAACAGCAATGGAGAAAGGACAGTGGCTATCCAAAGAAGTTTTGCACTGCCAGTTGGTGGTGTCTGGAGGGTAGCAAAATAAACCAGCCTGACACGGCGTGGCTGAAGCATGGGCAGGCTTGGATGATATTTTGTTTTTGCAGTGTGAGAATACAAAATACTTTTTCTCCTAGACAGTCAATACTGTGTGTTCCTGTTTTCAGTGCTCAGATTAATGTCTTTAGAAGCCTATCAGAGAACTTTCTTTTGGGAAGATTAATGAAATTATTCTTTGCACACCACATATTTTCTGATTCTGTTCGTAATTGAGCGTGAGACACCGTCAAATCCCTTGCAGATTTGAGAAGAAAACCTATCTCATGTGCTAACCTCCAGGTGCTAATGTAACCACCTCTGCTGCATGCAATTGCTCTAGTAACATGAGGACTCGGGGCCTTGTCAGTCTTCATTGGTTTAGTTCCTACTCACAGTCACTCCAGGAATTTTTTATTTATTGACAGATTTGAGCATATGAATTTTTTTTTTCCATGCTGTACAATAGAAATAATTCAGTTTAAGTGAATAAAGAAGAAAACATGGATTTCTGCCATTTCAAGATTTTTCTCTCCCCGATTTCTTCCTCCTAACTCCCTTGCAACCATAAAATCCACTGCAATTGAAATTCTAATCCTTTCATCCCAAAGAGCATCTCTGTTTACAAATGTTTCATGGATAAATGGATTGGTGCTGTAATTAATGAGAAACAGCAGAAATATCCTGTGAACTCCCAAGTGATGAGGGCTAAAGAGGAAGACTACAGAAAACTAGTTAAGTATGATCACTTTTAAATAGGTGTTTTGCTGATTAGCTCTTCTATTTGGGCTACAGGCTGTCCCGCTTCTGAGCTCCTGCTGAAGTCAACAGGAGATGTGTTTGTTGAATGGATTTGGGATTGGGTCCTTTAGGCCCAGGAACTTGTTAATATTTACTGTAATATGACAGTAAACATTTGTCCTCTTTCTCACAATCTGTCTAGCACTTCAGTGTGAAACTTCCTGAGAAAGCTCTAGTGACTGGCTGCTCCATTGTACAGCCACCTTTTGTCCTCTGGTATGATGGGCAGGTTATTAGCCATGACCAATGGCTGGTGAGTATGTATGTGGCATTAATCTATAGAGCTCGTTTCTGCTCTTTTGAGAACAAGTCTCACATGAATGTTGAGTATTACCAACTTCTAAAGCCAGTCATAATTTTAGTAATCACTTTTTGTTCTAATATTTCAAGTGGAAAATCCAGTTGTCATTCATCGCATTATATTGCTAATACACACAGCATTTGCACTCATAGTTTGTGAAAGGCGGAGTGAAAAAAAGGACAATTGAATTTGTGTGTGAAAGAGCTCTACTTGAGGAATGCCAGAGAGGCTGCCTGAGCTGCTAGGTTTTACAGTGTCTCGTAGGGTGTTATGGTAATCATAATAATTGAAGAGACAAATTAGGATGTATGATATAGGTTCAATCAGTTCCTTAGATTTTCCATATTCCAATCTAAGAATAATTTATTGAGCAACAATATGTTTAACTCAACTGTATTTTCTTAGATTTTCCAGGAATGATGTATTTTTCAAATGCTAATGTTTTCAGGAAGATTTCTTTTTGTATAAAGTATATATAAGATCAGTAGAGTGTTTTGGGATAATGGCTTTAAACTAGAAGAGGGTAGATTTAGATTAGACATTAGAAAGATGTTTACCGTGAGGGTAGTGAGGCACTGGCACAGGGTGCCCACAGCAGTCATGGCTGCCCCATCCCTTGGGGTGTTCAAGGCCAGGTTGGATGGAGCAACCTGGTCTACTGGAAGGTGTCCCTGCCCAAGGCAGAGGGGTTATAACTAGATGATATTTAAGGTCCCTTCCAACTCAAATAATTCTCAAATTTACTTTGCTGCTTATTTTGTAAGATCTCCATCAAGGTCTTTTACAAATAATTGCCTTTTCCCTCTTGGGATTAAAATAACAAACACTGAGAAGGTTATATAGTTTCTGCATGGTCATATTGAGTTTTTTGTCTTTGTCTTGATGAATCTTGATGTTGCAGCTCTCGGTGTGATTTCATTTGCATTATTAAACGCAACAATTTGGGCTTTTGCATCTTGTAACAGCCATAAGAAAAAGCTGTAGCTCCTAAATATTTAGAAAAAGCATTCAAATGTCAGTACAGATCTACTGTGCAAACCTTGTTTCCATTTAGGAGCAGTAATGGAGGCCCGGCCTAAGAAATGCAACTGCCAAAACAATACTCAAGTAAATATCCATGGCAAAAATAGCAATTGAATGATGAATAACTTAGGTTAGCTGTTACACAAGCCCTAGTAAGTGTTATGTAAGCTAAGAATACTAGCTACCACATGTGTTCTCCTTAATGGTGATTGGCATTAAAGATCATTGAGTGTGTCAGCACAAACAACACAATCATCTGAAGAAATACTACATTTACTAAGCAATAGAAGAACCTGAAAACTGAATAGGTTTAGAAGACACAGAATCAGCTAATGCCCTTTGAATTCTGGATATCTGAAAGGTACAGGACTTTTGCCGTCTCATAGCCATTAATACTACACTGGTAATCATGAGATGATCTCAAGTAAGTTCAGTGAAAAAGATAGAGGTTTTCAAGATGTCATTGCTCCATGGGTATACTTCAGAAACTGATATATTCTTTCTTATAATAGCTCCATGACTCCAGGGATATATTATTACATAGGTGTAAAACAAAGAGGGAACTGAGCTAAATGCTGGGTGATTTAACTTCAGTCACAGTGGAAAATCCAGTACCAAAGTTCTTGCACAGTAAAAATAACATGTTGTGTGTTCTATTGTGTTTGAATTTTCTCACACTGAAGAAAATTTTAGGTTAATTTTATTATTTTATTAAAAAAATGCACTCTGTAAATGCATTATAAAACCCCAGAGAGTATAAGAACTTAGCAATAGGCAAGAATAAAACATCAAATTTCTCTTTCACATAGTTATACCAAATAACCAAACAATATACAGACTACTGGTTACTGTGAAATTTCAGAATCATTCAGGTTGGAGACTCCTCTGAAGGTTACCTAGTCCTACATCCTGCTCAACTCTGGGCCAGATTCAAAGTCTGAACAGGTTACTCAGATTCTGCAGTTGGTATATGGAAATCTCCAAGAAAGGAGATTCTACAGTGTAACTAAGCAGCATGTTAATTTCTATTAATTCCCTGCCCTTTTCCCCATCCAACTGGAATTTCTCTTGCTGTATCTGGCCATCTGTCTTCTGTGCTTTTGCAGTGCACCTAAGGCTTCACCTCAATAGCACTCTTGTTTGGTAGTAGAAGACAGCCATTAGATATTGGATACCTCTAATCTTCATTTCAGGTTGAACAACTCAGCATTCCCCACCCTCTGCTTTCTCCAGCTGCTTTAACCATTTTAGTCATCCTCCTTCCTGGGTTCTCTTTAGTTTAAGATCTCTTTCACTAGTGGCTCCACAACTGGACACAGTACTATAGGGGGATGTCATGATGCCATGTAGAGAGCTAATAATCACTGTAAATGATCTGTTGGCTACACAATTGCCAGTGCAGTTAGCTTATGTCAATTGCAAGGCTGCACCACTGTCTTTGCTCCTGTTTCATTAGTACCTCCTGTCCTCTTTCACAGATATGCTTTCTAGCCACTCAGCTCATGCTGGTGACATTGCATGCTGGTGTTCTGTTTGGACTTTATGTGGTTTTTGCCAGCCTGCTTATTCAGGCTGTCAAAGTCCCACTGAGCAGCTCTGCCCTTACCCCAGTTTGGAGCCTTAACAGCATTTAATTTGAATGTATTTAATCCATTGTTCAGGCCACTGATGGAAATGCTTAATGACATTGGGCCCTGTGCTGACCTCACCTGCATCACTCCTACTGGCTGCTAGCTGGGCTTTGAACTTCTGCTCACTACCTTTTGAAGTGTAATGTTCCACTCAGTTTTTTTAACCACTTTGTAGCCCATTCATCCAGTCTGTGTCTTTACTATTGAGCTACTATACGTAAAAATGTGATAAATTTTACTAAAGAAAAAACTAATAATATCCATCATGCTCTACTTATCCAAAAGAGCAGTCATAACAATTAGTTTGTTCAAGTCCCTAAAAAATTTGCATTGGTTGGTTGCAAACATCTTACAGGAGGGTTTGTTGCGTAGTCTTCCTGGGGACTGGGATGAAACAAACTGGGTTGTAGTGCTCTTGAGCCTCTCTCTAACTCTTTTTGAATATGGGCCAATATTTGACTTTTTCCAGCTGCTGGGAGCTGTCTCTGCTACTTTTCAGAGTTTATACATGGTAATCTTACAGTGGCATCAGCCAACTCCCCTGGCATCTTTCTTGGCAGAAACATTCTGCCCTGCCCCATGTGTACTCAGTTTATTTAAGTGGGCACCAACTTGATTGTCCTACTCTACTACTGTATCTTTCACCAAACTCGGCCACCTAAGGAGAGATGGAAATCCTGAGAGCAGACCTTGCCAATAAAGACCAAGGCAAAGAAGGAAGGGATTATCTCAGCCTTTTTCATGCCCTTTGTCCTTAAATTCCCTGACCCATTCAGCACAAGGGTAACATGTTCAATTGTCTTCCTTTTGCTGTTGATATACTTATAAACCCATTCATCTACATATCTTCTAATCTAGTTTAGCCTTGGCTTTTCTAACTCCATTACTGTGTGTCTGAGTAATGGTTCTGTGTTCTCCATTACTGTGTGTCTGAGTAATGGTTCTGTGTTCTTCCTGGTTAGCCCATCCCTGCTTTTAGCTTCCATTGTGTATTTCCTTTTTTTCCCTATTTACTGAGTGAGGACAGATCCTTTCTCATACATGCTAGTTTTCTGCAGAACTTACTTGATTTTCTACATGATCACCACTTTTCACCAAGCCTTACAAGGCCTTTACCATACATCTGACAAAGCTCCTAAATTAAGCTACTGGTTCAGTTAGCTGTTTTTTTTTTTTTTTTTCTACATTGGTGACACTTCAGCTCTCTGATGCCACTTTTAATAAGCCCACGTAACAAAGTGCTCATTTAACAAGCTGGCAGCCAGTCTGGCATTATGGAGACCTCAAAAAATAGTGGTTTGGTTGCTTCAGCATCTCTTGAGCACACCATGTTCGGCTACTGAGATCAAGATTTCATCATATGGATGACTGCAGGGGAAGACACATGGGCTTGAGGGGAACTTCAGCCAGAAGTCAGATGCCTGAAGCAGGAAGGGCTGCTGGGTGTCTGACTCCAGGATTTCAGGCAGCTTTGTCTACCACCTACCTAGTTGTTATCTGTGTAAGCTGTCTGAGTACCAGGGCACCATAATGCACCACAAGGAAAAAAGCCAACAAACCAAACAACTAAGAAAGAAAAAGCAAATGCAAAGTAAACATTTTCAATTTGCAGCCTTCTTTGCGGAGGAGCCACGTGCATGTCCTGCAGCACTAACAGACTTTTCTTCTTTGGACACCACGCATTAGAGCAGATGTTAAAGATGACTTACCTGAAATCCTTGATGTGGGGTAATTCTAGGGCAACTTCCCTGCTCGGCTGTGAATCTGGGCTTGGACCAGAGGAATTTGGGTCTAAATTTATCCCATATAGATGAAGAACATTGGTGATCGTGTGTTCTCGTCTTCTTCATTAGAGATCCAAAGGGCAGTGCAAGGAGCACGTTGGGGATGTCAGTTGGAGGAAGGATAGGAAAAATAAGAGGAAGAGAAGGGCGGCCATGAAGAGTGAGCAGCACACATGAGGGGAGAGAAGGGGAGTCCATGAAGGGCAATCATGAAGAGGGAGGAAGGGCAGCTATGAGGGAAGATTGTGACAGAAGAGGTGTGTGAATGAGAGAAGATCATGAGGGAAGATGAGGTGTGCCTAAGGAAGGAAAATCGTGAGGAGAGATTGGGAAGGAGAGGAGGGGCAGCCATTAGAGGAGATCATGAGAGGAGAAGAGGGGTGGCCATGAGGGAGGATCGTGAAGGGAAAGGAAGAGGTGGCCATGATAGGAAATTGTGAAGAGAGAGGATGGGTGGCCATGAGGGAAGACCATGAGGGGAGAGAAGGAATAGCAATGGAAGGGAGATTGTGAAGGGAGAGAAAGGGTGGCCATGAGGGAAGACCATGAGGGGAGAGAAGGAATAGCAATGGAAGGGAGATTGTGAAGGGAGAGAAAGGGTGGCCATGAGGGGTCAAGGGTGGCGATGAGTGAGAGGAGGGGTGGCCATGAGGGGATATCATGAGGGGTGAGGAAGGACAGCCATAAAGGAAGGTCATGAGGGGAGACGAGGGGTAGCCATGCGGAGTGAAAGGTGGTTGTAAGGGGTGGCCATTAGGGGAGATCTTGAGGGGAAAGGAAGGGTGGCCATGAGAGGAAATCATGAGGGAAGAGGAGGGGAGACCATGAAGGAAGATTGTGAGGGGAGAGCAGGGGCAGCCATGGGGTGTGAGGGGTGGTGATGTACAGCGTGGGCCACAATGGGGGGCAGATGAGGGGTAACTGTGAGCAGAGAACATCAGGGGCAGCCATGAGGGGAGATCAGCTTGCCCTTAGTGACGGGCTTGACAGTCCTGAGGTAGCAGTTGGACTTGATGACCTTAACGGTCTTTGTCAACCTAGCTGATTCTATGATTCTATGGTGGTGCCAACCAATAATCTTTGAAGTTGTTCCTGAAGATCAGTTAGCCTCTTGGGCCCTTTTCTTTTCAAGGCAGTCCACAGTAAGACCCCATCTACTGGTTTCTTGAGCAGACTGAAATCTCCTCTCCTGAAATGCTGTATTCTGCTATTTGCCTTTTTCACTTTTCCTAGAATCCTTAATCGCTGTCTCAGGGTTGCTGCAGCCAACGCAGCCACATGCACTCATAGCCCTGACTTTATTTATGAGATGCAGATTCAGGAAAACATTTTGTCTATCTGCCCGGACTAGCATCTACATCAAAAAAATTGACCCTGAAGCACTCCAGAAACCTCGTGAATTGTTTGCAGTGTTGCAAGTTTCCTTTCCAGCATACATCAGGGTTCGTTAAGGGTTTTTTTGAGAACCAGTGGCTGTTTATAAGAAGACTTGTCCACTGTCTTGTCTCTAGCAGGTGCTCTGTAGTAGAAGTCCCTGCTGGTCTCCCTCTGATCTTCCCTGTAAACTCTAGTCTAGCTCATTGCCTCATTTAAAGTAGGGTGCCATGCATTTAAACATAGAGTGCAATTCCCCCCTCCAACTTTGTCCTCTGTTCTTGTCCTTCTTAAAGACCTGTAGATCAAAGCACTGCAGTGGTACTAATTATCTGAAAGACAAAGCTCTAAACTATATCACTGTGAGTCTACTACTGTCTCTGAAGAAGAATGGTAATTGGAAATAGAGAGACAAGTTAATCAAGATTATATAAGAGATGCTGCAGACCTTTAGGAGCTATCCATACATAAAGTCCAAATGCAATGAAATGCTGAGTGCTCATGGTCTAGGAGGCCCATAGTTGAGTTTTCTGCAGAGCATTATTCATCCATTATTAATTAGTCTGTAGTATCAGATTATTGCATTATTGGGTTGCCCAGATTATTATTATTATTACTACAACAAATTAGCTGTAAATTATTTGTGTTATTGATTCTACTAACATCCTTTTCAGGCTTTAAGTCAGTTTATGAAAGCAGAACGTG
>JAOEHX010006782.1:0-23071 GCA_025448015.1 Bolborhynchus lineola | reverse complement strand
GGGGTGTACAATGTGGTGTGCAATAGAGCGTGCAATGGGGTGTACAATCAGGTGTGAGATAGGGTATACAATGGGGTGTACGATAGCGTGTACAATGGGGTGTATGATGGGGTGCAGAGCCCCCCCAGGACTGCAGCTGCAGGGAGATGGGTACCACATAAGAGCATCCACCTGGGCCAGCATGGAAAGCGTGGGCCCACAGTATTCCAAGGGCTCCCAAGGCTGCCCGCACCCAGGAAATTCCAAAAGGAGGGTCCCAAAGGACAGGCAATGGCACCCCAAAATCCAACGGCCCCACTGCCAGAACTGTGGGAACGGGACACGCGCTGCCCATCTTCATCACTCTGCCCTTCCTCGACTCCCAGCACAGCCACACGCCGCTGGAGCCGCGGAAGCATCCCGCAGGCTGATGGAGCATGGAGGGATCCATGATAACCCCAAATCACAGCACTTTGGCCTCAGCACTTGCTCTGGGGTTGGAAACATCTGGTAACCGATCATGGCTGGGGAAGGTTAATGGTTCCTCTGCATCCCTGGGCAATAAATGGGGGGGATCCCAGTGGTGGGGCTGAGCCCTGGGGGCTTCCCTGGGGCCACATGGACACAGAGCTGTGAGGAAAGGAACGGAAAGCAGCAATTCCCACTGAAAATTCGTGTCCTTGCTCAAAATAGACCACATTAAAGGCATCGCTGCCCTCCCCCAGCGGTGCTTATGGACCGGTTCTGAGCTTTATTTAATGGTTTTCCCGAAAAGGTTGTAATTTCCTTCACATTCCCATCCAGCTACAGCTCCCGAGCCGCTGCGCTGAACTTGGATGGCCGAGAATGCCTCCTCTAATTGATATTCCTCATGCTAGGGCCCGACTGAAGCAGTGGATGCTTTATTTGAGCTTATTAAAACTCACCTGGATGAAGAACAAAAGAGCTGTTGGGGTGAAAGGAAACGGGGCTGGTCCATATGGATTTCAAATTGGTGGCGCATCCTTTGGGCACCTGCAAAGGGCAGCAGTGGAGCACCCCATGGGGAGGTGCTGGGGGGATCTGGTGGCCTGGGCACCAGCCCCACACATGGGTTTGGCCAAGAATTGAGGTTGGAACTGAATGATCTTTAAGGTCATTTCCAATCCAAACCATTCTGTGATCCTTGGGGTGGGAGGTTGCACAGCCAAGGGAAGTGGGCAAGAGATGTCCTCATCCACCTTTTCTGATGGGAAAGCTGGGGCTCAGTTTCTGGTCACGGGCTGTTGTGACACCATCTGGTCCCCACCATGCTGCTGCCCTTTGGGGAAACCATCTGAGCTGCCCTTCTCCTTCCCCTTTTCCTTCTCTTCCCCCTCATCCTTCCCTTTCCCCATCCTCTTCCAAAAGAGCTTCTGAGGATGCAGGAAGAACCGCTGCATCCCAACCTTCCTCAGTTGATGGTCCCGTATCAGCCACCCCAGCTGCCCTATGGCCCTGGCATTCCTGATGCTCCCAGGTCCCTGCATTTCCCAGTCCCAGCCGCTCAGTGTCTGTGCACATCCCCTCCGCAGCCACATTCCCAACTCCCATCCCAGTGGGATCATCCCATGGGGCAGCTCTAGAAAACAGGGGAGAAAGAAACCTGCAGGATGAGGATTGCTGCAGCCTCCTACAAGGAAACAACGGATCCCAAACATCAATGATGGGAAACACAAGTTCTCCACATCCTTTCTTTTTGTCTGCGCTCCATCCACTGCATCCCTTGGGAATCCTGGAAGAATATGACTATGGCTTTAGCACATCAGATCACCGGGACCTGCTCTCAGAGTACAGAAGGGGATGGGGGATACCCCCTGGACACTGCATCGCTTCCATTCCCACCTCATCCCGGAGCTGCGGCCGGAGCCGCACCGCAGCGGGACTGCTGCTGCTCCACTGCCGCCGCAGCCTGTTTATACTGCGGGTGACACCTCCTGCCCCAGGACCCTGCTGCCACATCGCCTTTAGCTTTGGGGTTTATCTAAACACGGGTTTGGGGCCGGGGGGGTGCTGAAGCGAACAGCAGTGTCCAGCACCCAGAGCCAGCGGCGCCAGCAGCAAGTCCATTTGGCTTGGGGGGGGGGGGTGGTGTTTGTCTGCTCTTGGCACGGAGGTTTTCCACCACCACTCCCGGTGGGAGAGGGTTCAATCCTGTAACTGCTTCTGGCACCGGGAGCCTCACAGGGCTGGGGACAGCAAAAGGTTCTTTTTGTCTTGGGTGTTACCACTGTGATGCTCCGAGCCCCCACTGCCAGAGACTGTGCTCTGGCTTTGAGCTCTTCATAGAGCCATCATAGGATAGAACCATGGAATGGTTTGGGTTGAAGGGACCTCAAAGCTCCTCCAGCTCCAAACCATGGGCAGGGCCACCCTCCACTGGAGCAGAGTGTTCCAAGCCCCTGTGTCCAACCTGGCCTTGAACACTGCAGGGATGGAGCAGCCACAGCTTCCCTGGGCAGCCTCTCAGCCTGTGTCCATAGCAGAGCTGCTCCAGCCCTCACACATCTCCATGGCCTCCTCGCCACCATCACCGGGAGATCCCTCCGGAGCTTCCCAAGCCTCGCAGCGCTGGTGCAGACAGCGAAGGGGAAGAACAGCGTCGGTTGCCGGTGCTGCCGCAACAGGCCCCGATTACCCCCTCCTTTCACAAGCAAAACTCCCATTGACCTCACCCGCCGGATTTGCTTGAGCAATCCCTGCTCCCGCCCGGCCCAGCGCCTCCGGGCTGCGGCTGCTATGCTGGAGGCTGGGAATGCGTTTGGGACCTGCCACAAACTCCTCCCAGCACCCGGCAAGGGCCTGAACCTCGACGGCAAAGCGCTTCTCCCCTGCTGTGCATCGGCTGCGATGGGAGGTGTGAGGAAGTGGGTCACAGATGGGTGCAAATGATGCCAGAGGGACGATCCTGCCCCAGGAGCCTCCTGGAGCGGAGCTGGGGTCTGTCCTGCCGGGAAAGCCTCAGCCCATCCATTCATTTCCAAGGCTTTGGCTGAGTAGCTGGAAGCAACAACAGGAACTGGTGCAGGAACAGGGACCAGGGCTCACCACCAGCAGCTCAGGTCCCAACCCTGCGCTCTGGCACTGCCAGCTCCATCAAACCACTCCTCGGTTTTCAGATGGGAAAACATCAGAGAGGTATTTACAGGCTGGAAAGCCACATTCCCTGCCCCTGCCTCCCTGCCTGCACCCAGCCCTCCTGCACTTGTTACTGCCTAATGCTTGCTGCTCCCAGGATTCAGGTAGGAGAGGAGAACCTGGCCACTCTCAGCATGGAGAGCTCGTTCACTGATCCCCATGGAGCTCCTCCAGGATGCTTATGAATGCTCACGGGTGTTCACGGATGCTAGCGAGCGCTCCTGGATCCTCATGGGATAGGAAGCTTGTGGATGTTTGCAGGCGCTCACTGATGCTCAGGGATGCTCACGGGCGCTCACCTCCTCAGGCACCAGGGCCACAGGCACTTGCTCCCAGGCTCCCTGCCCTCCCTCCCGGGGTGAGAAGCTCAGCCCAGGCTTTTGCTGTGCACTGTCTAATTATAGATATTATATTGCAAATGGCTTTTGGGCCTGCTAATGGTATTACTGGTGTTATTCTTCTACTTGTTAATTATACCCAATTTGTTTGGGATGCCTTCCCAGTTTTCGGCTGTAATTGCTCTCCCCGTTCCCCGATGACTGTGACTCAGCAGAAACTCCCCAGTTTCGCTCAGGGATGATGTTACTCTTTGTCCCTCCTGCCAAGCGTGGCTGCAGGCAGCTGCCTGCACAGCACAGCGCGGCTACTGCTCCCACCGCTCCGGTGGCCACGCTCCAGCGGCAGTGGCTTGGGGACCAGGAGGGATGCGGGGCCGGCATCTGCACCAGGATGGAAGCGGGGCGATGGCCGCAGTGCTCCATGGCCCCAGATGTGGCATCGCCTGGGGATGCTCAGAAGCAAGCTGCTGAACCAGGGCTGCAGCCCATAAACAGCGGTCAGTTCTGCCTGCGAAAGCCCGGCAAGGCTCGGCTCCTTTTAGCCGAGGAAAGAGGAAAACATTCAATACACTTTTCTTCTTAGTATTCCTAAACTCTGACTAAGTTTGCTCTTCTGTCCCCAGCACTAACTGCAGAGAAGTTATTTAGAAAGAGTATTTCACCAGAGCAGCCATTCAAGTAGCTTAATACACCCATTAGAGTCTATTTGCACTTAAAAGAAGTGGGAGGTATTAAATCAGCCTCTGGCCAGATAGTCATTGTATAAACAAGAGCTGTTAACTCCTACTTGATAGCAGTGATAGCACGGGAAAGGAAAACAGCCCTGCAGTGTCATGACCAACCTGACACAACACGTTGTAGGTCTGGGGAGAAGAAAAACACAATCAAATCCCTGGGAGTTCATGTTGTGGGAGGGCCCGGCCGGGCTCTGCAGGGAGGGATGCTCCAGCATAGACCCTTCCATGCCATAGACCCACGGAATGGTTTGGGATGGAAGGAACCTTAAAGCTCCTCCAGCTCCAACCCCTGCCACGGGCCGGGACGCCCTCCACTAGAGCAGCTTGCTCCAAGCCCCTGTGTCCAACCTGCCTTTGCCTCCTTCCCGCTATCCTGGGAGCAGCTCTCACACCGCGGCTCCAGCAGCATCGTGTGGCATCAACAAGCCAAGATCTCTTCTTGTTCATGAACCTGCCAAGGCCACGGGCAGCAAGGAGCAGGGGTGTTACCTGCAACGGAACACCCACTGATGGTGGGACCCATCCCCAAAGCCCCCCATCAGCGCAGGGCCGGGGCCCCGGCGCAGCTCCGCTCGCTGCCGAGCAAGCCCGGATGTTAATGACATTTGTGAGGCAGAGCGAGCAAAAGAAGCTGTTTCCAGCTGACTTCACTCACCACTTCCTCTCCCTGCGCTCGCCTCTCCAGCAGCCCACTTATCTTCCCCTGGAGCCGTGCCTGCCCTGCCCCGGCCGATACGCCGCTATCGCTAACAGGCCCCAGCATTCAGCACCAGGATTGCTCCTGAGTTTGCTCACTCACTCACTCAAGCACTCTCAAGTTGTTCTCTGTGGCTAATCAAATGTCAAAACAAGCTACCCCTGTGATTTGGAGAGCTTTTAAACAGGAAGACATTCACCACTGATACATCAGAGCCGCGCACGCTCGGCTGGGGCTCAGCCTAGGAGCTCAGGACTGGGTTTAGATGTAACATCTGCTGGGGCAGAGCTCTTTTGTGGTCTCTCGTTGGGGGAGTAATGACTGGATGAGTCCATGGCAGGGTCCCACCACTCACCCGAAGCCAGCACTGCTGTTCCTCATGGGGAAGGGGCTTTTCCCTCATGCTGGTGGGCAGAGATGGTGAGCGGAGTCCCTCCATCCCGCTCCTTGGCTGATGGACCCAGGGTTTATGTCCCAGCTTTAAATCATGTGCTTTGGGACTGCAGAAGTAAGCTTTCAGCATCCAGAAGTGACAAGTCCTGACCTGTTCAGAAGAGCCCTGGGGACCTTTTGGCTCCCCTGCAGCCTGCAGTGAGGTGCAGCATCCAGAGACCCTGACACACCATAGGACACATCAAGCTGCAGACAAGCAGGACCTTGTGTAAAGGAGAGCTTTCATCTCAGAGCCATTTGGCCAATCTCCCTGCAGCTCTGAAATCAGAGCCATGGAATGGTTTGGAGTGGAATCATTCCATGGTTCCAACCCCTGCCATGGGCAGGGACACCTTCCACCGGAGCAGCTTGCTCCAAGCCCCTGGTCTTGAACACTGCCAGGGATGGGGCAGCCACAGCTCCTCTGGGCACCCTGTGCCAGCGCCTCAGCACCCTCCCAGGGAAGAGCTTCTGCCCAAGAGCTCATCTCAGTCTCCCCTCTGGCAGTTAAAGCCATTCCTCTTGGCCTGTCCCCACAGGCCCTTGTCCCAGGAACGAAGCATCCCTCATCCCTACTGTGCCACCCTGCCCTGCGCCGGCTGCGGGGTTCAGAGGGGGCAATGCCCACTGCCACCTTGGCTGGGGCTCTGGGAACAGACAGGCACAGACTTTGTCCCAACCCGAGACAAGGAGAGCGCTGTGGGTTTGTTTGTCACCACATGAATGGATGTCAGTGTTTGACCAACACTCAGGAGGAGGATGCCAGTCAGTGCGGGCTTGGCAGGGGCACTGACACTTGTCAGCCCGGCTTTGGCACCACCACGGAGCCGCCAGCTCTCTGGAGCAGTGCCGTGCCCGCGCTGCTGTGTGGCTCTGTGCTCGGAACAATGAGTGACAACAGAAGAGAAAGCAAATACTTGGGCCCGTTACGTCGGGGAGGACTTTGGCAGTGAGCAGGGAGGTTTCAGGAGGGCTTCGCACGCCTTAGAGACAGCTGGGGTGAGAACACAGCAGTGTGGGCTTTGGGAGGAGCAGCAGTGAGATTGTGGCCTCATCACCTCATCCCAACGCAGAGGCAGCCCCAAAGGGGCTGTAATTCCCAAGGGAAAAGCCATGGGGATGGCTGCTGGGGTGCAGCCGTGTGCCACCAGCAGCCTGCCTGGTCCTGGAGTGGGAGTTTGGGGGGGGGGTAGGAGCCCATTTCCCCCTTCCTGTGCTAAGCCAAGTCCTGTGTGGGGTGGTGGGAAGCTGGCGTCCTCCCAGGCCAGCTCTAGTCTGGGATCAGATGCATTTCCAGCCTGGTAAGCATCAGTGCAGCCAGGAACACCATTCCTTTTCGTCCAAAGCCATCATCTCAGCCACATTTCCCATGCAAAAGCCAGAAGCTGGTGTTGAAGACACATGTGCAGTTTGCTTTGCTTTGAGTCTTGAAGGTTCTTCAGCCTGCAGAAGGCAACGAGGGTTTCTCTGCCTCCAACAGCTCTCCAGAACAGCTTATTCTGCAACATCTACCCCAGGCTCCGTGTTGACAAAGGCTTTGGATGAGGAAGGTTGAGATCATTCCTTCTTCCTCACTTGTGCAGGGACACAGGGATGCTCAGGGGTCTGCAGAGTGCAATTCAGGCCCCCTCACTGCACACCCATATGGGAATAACCCCGGAGCTGCCATGCCCAGGCCCCGAGGTGATGCTGCACTATGAGCTGAGCCCAGCCTGTAGAACAGCCCTGACCAAACAGACCGGACCAGCTCGGGGTGAATCAGTGCAGCAAATCACGCCGCTCTCTGAAAGGGCAGCAATTGCCTTGCCTGGGTTGCTCTGGAGCTGGGTTTTAGCAGCACCATTGACTCGCCATGGTGGGAAGGTGCTGCAGCCTGGCAGGTCCTTGCTTTTCTTCTGACCAATAACCCGCTCCAAGGCCCAGCAAAGCTCCAGCTTTGACCCATGGTAACACAGCTGCTGCTTCATGCTGACAGCTCAATGATGCTGCAGCCTGGCTTTGCTGTGGTCTAGGTGGCCCTTGGGTTTGGGTTTGGTAGGCTCCACCTAGCACCTAATGAGTGTTTGCTGCAGTTTGGCACCGTGAGCAGCCTCTGCTCAGGAGCTGCCCCAGTCTGGGAGAGATAAGGGTGTTGCAGGAGCTCCGAGGCGGGATGACGGAGCTGTTTGCAGGCAGCTCCTCTGATCTGCCCAGCTCTGTTGTTCCTCCCGGAGCAACCACTAATAACCCGAGTCATTGCGGGCTTGCTTCTCCATTCAGAGCATAACAGCTCTCGAAAGGCAAACCAGGAGGTGGGAGGTTATGCGCTTCACCCCGGTTGCGCAATGAGTCCACAGCTGAGCCAGGAACCAAAGCCACACGTAATGACCCGACCACAGCTCGCCCCGTGCTCACCTGCACCAGGGCTGAGCACCTCTGCCAGGCTGCGGGCACACGGTGGGCACTGATGGGTGCTGCTCTGCGGCATCCTCGGAGGTCTTATTCTGCTTTGGGCAGCTTTGGTCCAGGCATTGTGGCTGCGCCATCCCCGGCGCTGTTCAAGGTCAGGTTGGATGGGGCTGCTCCAGTGGAAGGTGTCCCTGCCCCGTGGCAGGGGGTGGGACTGGATGAGCTTTAAGGTCCCTTCCAACACAAACCATGTCATGGTGATCCAGCTCAGTTTGCCTTGTCCTGATCCCAACTCCTGACTCATCCCTCTCCAAAGACTTGTCTGACCTTCGGTGCTGCAACATCCCCAGACACACTCAGGCTCCAATGTGAAAAGACACCCCCATTTCCTCATACACATCTCCCCATCCCTTTCTCCATCACAACCTCACCCACCTGCAGCAACAAGGGCCTGCTCCTCACCTGTGTCAGTGATGGCTGCTCCGAGGGCTGTGTCAGTCGCAGCATCCTCCTGTTCTAACCGATCATCAGTCCTTAAAACAGCTCCTTATCATTAGTTACATCTAATTGAAGGTATTTTGAATGCAACCTCCACAACACACAAACCGAAGGGGAAATGACATACCACCAACCGAATGCCCCCGAACCATGATAAATGGCTGGTTAGATGATTAATGTTTCTATTCCTTGGTTTAAGAGAGAACAATGCCCAGCATTTATCTGTGCTGCCTGCAAAAGGATCCTCAAAATAAATGGGATTATGGCCCTATTGGTACCTGCAGATGCACCACATGCCTGGGGATGGGCAGGGAAGACTCTGAGCACCACCACCGTGGATGGACAGCCCAGGCTGATGATGCATCAGAGGAAGGCAGTCCCAGAGCTCTGCTTTATTCTGAGAGCACTGGATGCTATTTTATTAAATCATTAAAAGTCACTTCTTTAATAGCTCCAGAAACATCAACTTTTCATGTGGCCGGAGCTCGGCTCCTGAAACAGTGCGGATGCTCCCGCAGGTTCAAAGCGCTCCGGCTGCTGATGCTCGGCGGGTAATTACAGCTAATGAAGGCTTCAAAGAGCCCAAGGAGGCACCGTCTGCACCATGAGCTCTTACCCATCACCAGGGCCCCTCTCACCGGCACCGCTGCGGCTGATGGGGCAGGTCCTGGTGATGCTGCCAACGGTGGTGGTGAAAGCAGAGGGACGGGGAACCCAGACACTGTTTGTGTGCTGAGATTAAAGTCTCCTGCTCGGTAGCAGGGAGATGCAAATAGTGTTTAAAGAAGCTGTTAATTGTTAAACCGCATTATTTAGGGGTAATAAGCACGGGAACACCTTGTACTGCCAAGAGAAGGCCAAGAGCTTCCCGGTCACAGGCTCCTCAAGAGGAGGTTGTGTCTTGTTTATGGGCTGTGTGTGATGAAAACATGAGGGCAAAGATGTGGGAATGGAGAGGAAGGGGGGAACTGGAAAGTGGGAATGGAGAAGAAGCAGGAGAGAAGTGGGAAGGAGAAGAAAGGGAACAGCTTTGGTGGCTGTGGCTCTCATCCCACCTGGATCCTACAGAAAGGGAGACCCTCAGGTGGATGGTGGCCATGGAGAGGATAACCCTGCAGACGTAAAGGCTGATCCCACCAGTAGGAAAGGCCGATCCCATTGGTTCAGCCACACACTGGGAGCTGCTGTTTGGCAGCATGAAGGCCAGGGTTGCTCCCAGCCACTGTGGGAGCATGTATCCTGTCCTTGCTGTGCATCAAGACCGCTCCGGTCCTGCCACAGACCCAACAGTCATCACCAGAAGGATTTACCTGCGGGTTGGGTGCTGTGGGGAGCTTGGATGAACTGGTCTCCTTCAGAGTCCTGCTGACGGCATCAAGGCTGGGATGACCCTCAGCATCTCAAAGCCCTGGGAAATCTCGGTGTGAAGGCTGGGACCAAAGCTGGCTCTCACCGGCACAAGGAAGGAGATGCTTGGAGACTCCCAGAAGGGAGGTTTGCAGCTCCCCCCAGCAGGTCCAGGGGTTCCACTGCAAAAGAAAGCTTCAGGCATCCCTAAAGACGCTGCTGGTCCCGCTCATCCCAACAGGACATGGCTGAGGGGTCTTTGCCATGCACAGAGCTCATCTGGGCCGAGCAGCTGAGCAATGCTGCAGGGACAGTCCCCACAGAGCAGCACCCTCTCTGCTGCTGATGGAGAGCGGATGCATCCAGCCAGGATGCTCCCACAGGGCTTGGAGACCCACCACGGCAAAGCCGAGGTGTGCCAGCCTTGTATCACCCCATCACCCTGCCTGGAGCAGGTTTTGGCTGGAGCTGCTCTCTCCCCATCCCATGCACCCAAGGGAATAACCTATGGAAGATGTTTCCCACCTATCCACAGGGACCTTTGGCTCCTCTGCACCAGGGCAGACGCAGTGCAGAACACCCCAGAGAGCAGCCGTGCTCCTTGTACCCTGCACCCACACCCCAGCACCGCAGCACCCGGTGGTCCCTGCATGGGGAACGCATTCCATTACAGCAGGATTTTCTTTTCCCTGGTTTGGGAATGACAGAGGAGCCCGTGGGGGGGATGTGGCTCCCTTCAGAGCCAGGTTTCAACAACCAGGAACTCGTGTGTACTTTGGATTTTAAGGCAGTGCGGCTGGGGCCGTGTACAAGACGCAATCCAAGCTCCAGCCCAAGGTCCAAACGGTCTCCAAGTGCAGAGGTTTTGGCACCGAGGCTTTAGTTTGGTCCCAGCTTCCATGGCAAATTGAATAATCACATGAGGGAAAGGAGGAAGAAGAAGAGAGAAAAAACCCAATCCCAACCTCTCAGCAGCGATTCCAGGAGTGGAAGGACCCAGGACACCTCTTGGCTCCCAAACGCTGTTATTCCCCTCCAGCTCCGGAGCTGCTTTTCAAGCAGCGCTCTCCAATTCAGCCTTTTATTAAACTCAAACCGTGCCCCAGCAAATCCCACCGAGCATCCCGGTGCTGCCAGGACCCTGTCCAGCTTCGGGTTCCTGCTGCTGGCATCCAAACAGGCGTTTCCTTCCGTGTTTTGGAGGCTTCTGGGAATGGCTGGCTGGGAAGGCACGTATTGAACTCACCTAGTGTTGTGCTAACTTTCTGGCCTTGTATACCTTTTCATTACACCCATGTTTGAGTTTTCTGCGGCTGAAAGGGATTTTTGCCCTTAAACGCTTGTTTTCCTCACAATTAAGCCTCGCTGGCTGGAAAAGTGCAGATGAAGAGCGGGAGACAGAGCCGAGCCCAGCCCTGAAATCCAAACCTGGCTCCTCGCAGCAGTGCTCATGGCCAGATCCGGCTCAGCCCCGTCCCAGCTCAGCACCATCCCAGCTCGGCAGCAGAACCAACCCCGGATCAGCACCGACCCCCTGGAGCAGGATTCCCCCCCTCCAAGCCAAGCAAGCCAGGCTCCAACCAGCCCAGCTCAGCGCAGGCAGAGGCTGGGAGCTGCCCGGATGTGCTGGGGGTGATGAATGGGCTGAGGGTGCTGGGGGGCAGCAGTGGGGTGCGGGTTCCATGGGCTCACAGGAGCCCAGAGCCTCCCCTGCAAGCCCCGGGCTCCGCTCCGACACTCCCATGCGAGGGAGCAAATCAAAACCAGGTCCGGATGCACTTCCCGCAGGGAGCGATCCCTATGCCAGGAGCTGTCCCTGGGGGCTCAGCCTGGGCACCACTCCCAGGGGTGCTCCGGGGGACCCCTGGGCCCAGCGGGGTTTATGGGGGTCCGGTGAGGTTCCTGCACACGAGCATCCTGCTGCCCAGCCCCGGTTTGGAGCATGATACAGCCCCAGTGCTGCTGCAACCGGGGCCTCGGAGCATCCCAAGCTTGGCTGGGGATGCTGGGGGGGTGCTGCAGCGCAGCTCCGCAAGGAACACCCATCCCATGCACCCACCAGGCACATCCCATTGCTCACGTGTGGGGTTTGTTTCCCTTCAGCCCACAAGGGAGGGGGAAGGGGAACCCCACTCCCCTCCTCAGCTGTCCCCACTGTTTCTCACTCTGACTTGACCCACATCCTGCACAGCATCCAGCCCCATGGCTGGAAACTCCCATGGGGTGGAAAGGACCTTTGCCCCCCAGCCCCATGGCCCAGCCCCACTGAGCAGTTGTCCTCTGCACCTGAGGAAACCCCAAAATACCCCTGAGCGGGGATGGCTCAGTGGGGATTTACCCCATGCAAACAACCCACTGCCCATTGCACATGGGAAGTGATGCAGTGGGTACCAGGGGCACACAGCAGGATGCAGACCCCACAGGGATCTCCCTGCCCCTGTGCAGCAGGACCTGGGCTGCCTCTGTTGCACCGAGCTCATGGGGAGCCTTTGGCTCTGCACCAGCGCCCAAAACCACCTCAGGCATCAGCGAGGTGTCACCTCCTGGTGATGGAACCATGCCCAGAACCCAGCCCACTGCCCATCAGCCTCCCGCTGCAGGCAGGGAGCGACTCCCAGGGGGCTGCAATAGCCCCTCTGCAAAACCTCACCCCATAAACCACAGCAAAAGCAACCTCCCAGGGGGCAGGAATATCGGGACCATCACCCACAGGATGCTCTCACCAGGAGTATACGCATCCCAAGAAGGATCTTCTGGATAGAGCTGGGCTCATCCACTGGCTGCAGGCTGCTCTCCTTCCATAGCACACACCTGAAGACTCCTGCGACCAGAAACACCCTGGTTTAAAACACTTGCAAACATGCACCTGAGCCCCTGCACCCATGCAAAGAGCAGCTTTGGGGTGCAAAGGGGTGTGAGATCCAGGTACCAGCACCCACAAGACCACCTCCATCCCTGTGCCGCATCCAGCCCCTCATTAACCAGCGCTTCCCTGGAATCAGATGGGGGGATTCTGTTAATCAGCTACAAACTAATAAGTCAGTGCCCAAACCACTCTCCTGCTCCTTTCGCAAGGAATTAGGCCTCTATAAAATCAAACAGCATGAATCTTAAAGATTTACACGGTGCTTTTTTAACAGTTTTCAGTATATTTCAATAGTTAATAAAACTAAATGCTGCTTTGTGTAAAAGGTAATAGATTACAATCTAGTGTATTTTACTAGCACTCAGTGTGTTCATCTAACACCTAATACGTTAAAGTTGGAATCTATGAAAAGCACTTTGTGGAGATTAAAAGCAGATTTATCACAGATGTGCCTCAACATTATGCTTGGCTTGAACCATTAGACTCCTGGAGTTTAAAGGTTAGGCTTTAATGACTTCAAGGAAGTCGGTTACTTTTTAAAGCTTTAAATAAGCAGCTAAGATACTAATGGCATTTGCAAAACAGGGAAGACTGGTTGAGAGCTGTTCGGAGGATGCAGGAGTTACCACTTCAATGTCTGCTCTTTAACTCGCTTTGAAGCAGCTGCATCCCAGTGCAGCGCTTGAACCCCCATGCAAATTAATAAGACGTTAGCTACCAGATGAAAGTGCTTCCTGGAGAACTTTGAGGGCAGAGCTTTGCCTCCATGGCTGCGCTCCCAGACCTCTCTGCAAAGGACGGCAGTGATTACAGCATCAGCCCCTCTGTGGCCCTGCACTGGGGATGCTCTTCTGCTCCTGTTGCCATCATCCCATCATTTACAGCTCCTGTGTAACTGGGTGGGTCCTGAGGGGTTCCTGGTTGGGCATCCACTGACTGATGATCTGTGAGTGCCATGGATGTATCTATTCGCCCACTGGGGAACCAAATGAGACTGAAACGCTGTTCTGGTGCTTTCTGTGGTCCTGCACATTTTCCTGCCCTAAGGACAGTCACTGCTGTGTTTCAGCACTGGAAGAACAACACCTGCATTAGGGAGAGATTTCCCAGCAGCAGATCAATGAACCCTTGTTGTGCTCCACTAAATGACATTTTAACAAGGGCCTGTAGGGACAGCACAGGGGAATGGCTTTAACCTGCAGAGGGGAGACTGAGATGAGCTCTTGGGCAGAAGCTCTTCCCCGTGAGGGTGCTGAGCGCTGGCACAGGGTGCCCAGAGGAGCTGTGGCTGCCCCATCCCTGCAGTGCTCAAGGCCAGGTTGGACACAGGGCCTTGGAGCATCCTGCTCTATGGAAGATGTCTCTGCCCATGGTAGGGGTTGGAGCTGAGGGAGCTTTAGGGTCCCTTCAACCCAGACCAGGCTGGGATCCCGTGGCTCGGTTTGTCCTCCAGCTGGCTCAGGTGATGCTGGTGAGTATTCCTCATGGGATTTGTGCGTTCCCAGTTCCATGCCTCATGTGGGGGATCTGGACAGGTCTCAGCTCCCAGCCCCCCCACCTTGCTGCCATGGGACTCTCTCCCTGCACTGACTTCTCCTCCTCCATCCCTTGCACCCATGGGTGTCCTGCTGACACCCTGCTGGGTTTTCCCAGCTGAATTGCTGGAATCACGAGATGACTGCAGACATTACCCTGATAATGCCTTAAAACCCAGCTATTGATCTTAATTAGTACTTTATGTATATAAAACATGCATAGACACCATAAATGCTTTACAACAAGGTATATATTGTCACTCCTTATATATTACTGTCCTCAGGGCAATGGCTCTAATTAAACCCTTACAGATACGATTAGAACTTAACCCCGGTGACACCAACTAAACATTCAAGGACATGCTTAACATATGTATGTAACATATGACATACATGTATGTACTTGACATGTTTTGAACTTGCCTTTTCCGTGCTCAAAGGGCTGTGACCGGCTCCCTCCAGGCTACACAGCACAGGCAGGGCTCAGACCTTTGGAGTTTCTTCTTTCACAACGTTTTATGATGTTTGAATTAGCACCAGTTTCTATCAATGTTTAAACAAATAAACAATTACCCTGCCATCCATTTAACTTTTAATTAGAAATAAACCAAACCCATACCTTTCCTGTGATTTCAGTTGGGTTTCACTGCTGCGGATGCAGCTCCTGATGACAACAGGGTTTTGGTACCAATGAGCTCAATAACAGGGAAGAGGGTGAGCGGATCAGTGGGAGATGAAGGTCAATGGGAAAGTGTCTGGACTTGGACCGTGTCAGGGTGAATTTTGCCTCATGCCAATGGGTTGCCCGGAGATGTTTCTCATCTTTTAATCTAAAAAGATAAAGTGAAGGCAATAGTTGATAATTTACAAGGTAATAACAAGATCAGTTGCTCCCGGGTGGGACTGGAGCACTTCATTCCCAGGCGCTTTAAGAGGTCCCACATTGCAGGGACACCCAAATTCAGCTTTTCCAATGCTGTTGACACCCTATCCCTTAGCAATTGCAGCGGTTTGTCTGCTGTGCTCACCCTTCTTCATCTTCCTCACTTAAAAACAGAGATTGCAGAAATATAGGGAGAGGAACGATGGCTCAGACCCCCCCAGCGGGAGGTTTGTGGGTGCTCAACAACTGCCGACAGCCTGCCCCGCTGTTGCAGCCTGTGTTGAACTTTCTGCTCTTTGATGGATGGGCTCTTTGAAGCCACCCTCACATGCTGCAATTAGCAAGAGCTAACAGGAGTGAACACCCTTGGCGTTTGAAACCCTTCCCAACCAGCATGAAGCAGTTGCTAAAGGTTTCCCATTTTGTAGCGGCTCCGCCTGGATTGTGGTTGCAAAACGTTTATCTGCTGAGCCACCGGGATTTCAGAAGCCCAGGGAAGCAGGGAGATGTCTCCAGAAGCTGGATAAAAAGCAGAGCCTCTAAAAGGGAGATATTCTGAAAGCGAATGGGTTATGTCTCTGCTGCACACATACCTGGTACTAACGCTTGAGGTGTAAGAGGCTGAAAACCTCTTCCCAGGTGCTGCTTCTCCGTAGCTGTTGATGGCATTCCAGGTTCATTCCTGATGGGACATTCGCAGCAACGAGCAGAAAAGGGACTTAAATTTGTCCTGGGCAGCCCCTGCCTGTGAGGTGTCAATAAACAGCAGCCACAACTCGTGTGGGCCCTGGGGGTGTCCACTTCAGTGATGCAGGGTGAGGCAATGCTCGAGTTTGGGGGTGATGCTGATATCTGGGAGTGATATTTGGGAGTTTGGGGATGCAACCCATGAGCCACGCACACGGGGAAAGGTGCAGCCCCAACCCCATCATGCGACTCTTGCTTTTGGGAAGCATCAGCCAAGCCTGGGGTCCTGCCGCTGCCCCATGGAGCTGCCTGATGTGTGGGACCAGGGTCAGCCAGCACCCAAACCCCCTCCTGCCCCCTGCACAGCACCGAGGGCACACACAAGGCCCCTTATGCCCCCGTTGCCACCGGATCAGGGTCCCTACTGCCAGGACACAGCACTGTGCAGAGAAGGACCAGGCTGAATCCTTCCATCCCTGTGCTCACAGCAGCACCTCCCTGCCCGCTGCGATGGGAACCAGTCCTCTCGCTCTAGTATGAGGATGGGAATTTGCATCGGTCCATCATTAGGCAGTAATGCTCATTTAAGGCAATAAAGCTGCTTAATTTCATAGGGAAAACTTAATGGAGCACTTAGTTCCCAGGCACTGCTTCCCTGACATTTCATAGGCTTTGGAAGCCAATAACGGGCAGGAGCCTGGATCCTCAGCTTCTCCTGACCCCCTCAGGAAACAGAATACAGCCGTGTGGAAAGAGGAGAGCAGGTGTTGTGGAAAAGGCAGGAGATGCAAATTCTTCCTTCTCATTAATTATTGTATTTATTCCATGATTCCACCTGTTCAGATGACGTCCCTCCCTCCCGGAGACTTCTCACAGCAGATTAAAGCGCGCTTTTATCCCGGCTCTGAAAGGCGTTTCAGGAGGGAACATTAGTTCTCCTGCATTATTCTGGCATGTTATAAAAAGTGTCTTCTTAACATATTAGACAGCAATCGAGATTAATTTAAACCACATCAAACACGCTCGGCTGCTTTGCTGCAATATTCACCTTACCAACACATGCTCCTCGGCGCGCCGGCCGCAGGCTGAGCCTGGCTTTGCTTTCGGGCACGGTGGTGATGGAGCTGCAGGGACACGGTGGGGGTGGTCCTGGCACTGCGAGTTCCAGCCAAGACACACAGGGAGGGTTTGGCCATTGGCATAAGCTGAGTACAAATGCTTGGAGGGCAGTGTATGCTCCCCAGAGAGGTGACAGAACTCAACCAGGCAGCTCCAAGCATCTCTGCTCCCTGGGCAATCAGTGCCAATGCTAAAGCAGATCTAAGGGTGGTATCAGGGCAGGGCATGGGGTCCAGCACCCATCCCCAGGTGACTCAAATCATTCTGCTGGCATCACTACCATCACTACTGCTACATCTGCAACCCAGATCTGTGCCCCACCACAGGAGACATCTCTGGTGTTCATAGAGCCCCAGACTTGTTTGTGTTGGAAGGGACCTCAAAGCTCCTCCAGCTCCAAACCCCTGCCACGGGCAGGGACAGCTTCCACTGGAGCAGGGTGCTCCAAGCCCCTGTGTCCAACCTGGCCTTGAGCACTGCCAAGGACTTCTCTGGGCATCCTGTTCATCTACCAGTGACCAAAGACCTCATCAGCCTCGTTGCCCCCAGGGGACCACAGAAAACCCAGACTTCAGCTGCTTCCCAGAGCAACACAAACTTTGAGTCCTCATTCAATTTCAGCCAAAATTCTTTCTCTAGGATCAAAAAGTTTATAGCACTTTTAAACATAAGTTGTACCTCCTTTATCAATGAGAACTTCCTCCGTGCTCAGATCTCGTGGTCATTTTGAGCTGCTGTGTTTTATCACTGCACATCGAGCACAGCAATCTCTACTTCTCGCTGCCGGAGGGGCCAGGTTCCTCGCTTAGCATTCAAGCCACATCCTCCTCATGGAGAACCTATCAGCCAGATACCTGAAAACACATTTTCAACTCCAGTGAGCAATTGACTTTCAAAGCTTGTGATGCTTGTCAGCGTGTCTCCTAGGGCAACAAACAAACTCCGGAGAGCCGTGAGCTGGGCTTCCCACAGAAGAAAGAGCATAAAGGTAGAAGCAGCTTCTGCTTGTATTTTAACACTATTTATGGACTGTGCAGTGCCTGAAGGAGGAAAAAAAGCCTGCAGAAACTTTGGGCTGTTCTGCTTGGTGTTGTCTTGTGATAGGAGCATCTTCCTGGCTCTGCATCTGTGGGTACCAGGGGATGCTGGTACCCAAACCCAGGCTGCGTGGCACCAGTCAGAGACTCACAGACTGGTTTGGGTTGGAAAGGAACTTAAAGCTCCTCCAGCTCCAACCCCTGTCACATTCAGAGACACCTTCCATAGAGCAGTTGCTCCGAGCCCCTGTGTCCAACCTGGCCTTGAGCACTGCAGGGATGGGGCAGCCACAGCTCCTCTGGGCACCCTGTGCCAGCGCCTCAGCACCCTCCCAGGGCAGAGCTTCTGCCCCAGAGCTCATCTCAGTCTCCCCTCTGGCAGTTAAAGCCATTCCCCTGTCTTGTCCCTCCATTCCTTGTCCAAAGCCCCCCTTTGGGTTTCCTGCAGCCTCTTTAGGCGCTGGAGCTGCTCTGAGGTCTCCTCTTATGGAGCCTTCTCTTCTCCAGGCTGAACAAGCTTCCCCACTTACCGACTCAGTTTATAGTAAGTTTAAGTGTCACATTCACAGTGTCAGGAGCAGGATGAGCGCTCCTGCCTGCCACAGGTTTTGTTAGATCTTTAAGTCCTCAAACAGACACCTTAAGGAGCTGCAGTTCAGCATCCGCCTCCCTGGTGCTGGGTGCTGAAGGGAGGCGCAGCAGAAGCCGGGAGCCAAGGGAGGGATGAATCCCCATGGACTTCCACAGTGCTCCATGCTGTGGGTGTGAGCTCCCCTGGCTAATGAGGGTATTTCTGTGTCAGCTCTGTCACCTGATTCATTGCCAAGTGACACACGTTCTCCATCCAGTTCCTGTTGTTATTAAGGTCTCTATTACTAAACTACCCAGGCATGAATCCCACCGAAACTCCTGAGCATGGGATGAGCACTGACACCCACAGTATTATAGGACAGCGTATGATGCTGCCCCTTCTCCCTGACCCACATGAGCTCTCCCGCCACGTGCTTTCCATCAGGGCAGCAGATCAAGCAGCCACCCCTGCAGTCAGTGAACACTTGTCACATCTGCAGCCTCCAGTGTCCATAAGGGCCACTTTCCATGGTGCAAAAGTGGTTTCATGAGAGCAGGGAGGTGGCAAAAGGCACAACCAGACCCGTGGGTCTGGCAGGAGAGAGGAGGATAGCGCCAAGGAGCAAGGGGAAAGGGACAGGGGAGGGGACGACACCAGGCATCAGCAAGGCAAGAAGATGCAGGATGATGTCTTGTCCCACCCAGGATACAGGAGATCAGGGCGGGAGCAGAGCAGCGATGGGACCTTTGAGAAGCCCCAGGAGATGAGCATCCCTGGCCCGAGGGTCCCACCTCTGCCCCAGAGCCGCATGAGGGGCCAGGAGCTCATCAGTGGGACCCGGGCTGTGCTTGGATGCTGTAAGGAAGGTTCCCCATGCACGGGCAGCACGGAGCCAGCGCAGCCCTGCGCGGTGCGGGGTTCGGGCACCGATTGATGCTCACCAAACGGTCCCTTAACTCGTGAGGTTATAGAAACCCGGGGGGGAAAGTGAGCAGTAAAACGCCGAGGTTTGCCCGAGCCGCGCTGCCGGGAACTGCTGACAAAGCTGCTTCTGACAAAGCCCCAGCGGGAGGGGGGGTTGGAGCTGTCTCTTTGCTCTGTCTTCCGCTGAACAAGGCTCACTTTTAATGGGCTGAATACATACAACGTACAGCTGCCAACAAAGATGTTAGACTAACCTAACAAGAGAGCGAAACAGAAACAGCACACAGCGAGTAATTAGAATCTAATTAATTTGCATTTCACAAGAGAGTCAGCGATGTCAGAGGGAGAAATATATATATATATATGTATCTCCCCAAGATTAAAGGGCTGGTGGAGAAGAGCAAGGGGGTGAGTGGGAGCAGGGACTGACATGCAGAGCCGGTTGGGATGAGCAGGATTAAATGGGAGCAGGTGGGAAGATGACAGATTCAGGAGCAGAGGCCAGTGAAGGAGTGTGCAGGTCAGCAAAACCACCCCCAAAATAGCCAAACAGCATCTTTTCTTTTGAGCAGCATCCCTTACTCTGCAGTACCCTTCCTGCTGCTGCTCTGCCAGAGGAGATGAAGCTGGGGGTGGGAAAGAGAAGGGGATGCTGTGATGAGAACATCCCCAGAGCAGAGGCGCTACCAGCGGTACCCTCCTTGCAAAGGCAGTTTCTTCCCCAAATTAGTGCTCGCAGTATGTTAATCTTGATGTTCAACACCCTATTTCTTACGCTGGCTGTTCCCATGAGGCAAGCCATCCCGGATCTACAGAACATCAAGGGAAGATTTACAGCTTGTTTCCATAATGATGACACCAGGCAGAAGATTATGCTGTCAGAGATGCTGGCGCATCCACACAAGCCCTAGGGAAGAAAAACAACCCTCACCCCCTGTAGTGTTACGTGATTATCATCCTGCCTATTGACAGCTGACAGCCCAGCCCTGTGCTGCTGCTGGTGCATGTCCCATGGCTCCGTTGCCTCGAGGGAGCAGGTCTGTGGGATGCGGAGGACCAGGAGGAAGTTTGGCCAGCACAATTCAAATAGCATCCACCCAGGCTGCAGGCAGCTGCCTGCCCAGCAAAGCAGATAAGGGCTCAGAGCCAAGAGTCTGCTGAGCCCCCGGGTGTGAGTTCACTTTGGGTTTTCATAGACTGGTTTGGGTTGAAGGGACCTTAAAGCCCATCCAGCTCCAACCCCCTGCCACAGGCATGGACACCTTCCACTGGAGCAGTTGCTCCAAGCCCCTGTGCCCAACCTGGCCTTGAGCACTGCAGGGATGGGGCAGCCACAGCTTCTCTGGGCACCCTGTGCCAGCGCCTCAGCACCTTCATCAGAAACAATTTCTTCTTTATATCCAGTATAAATCTCCCCTCTTTTAGCTTAAAACCATTACCCTTTGTCCCACCACAACAAGCCCTACTAAAATACCTGTCCTCATCATTATAAACCCTCTTTAAGTATCAAAAGGCCACCACAAGGTCCCCCTGGAGCTTCCTTTCCTCCAGGCTGAACAACCTCAGCTCTCAAACTCCAGGGACTTTGGGGAAGGAGGACCTGGTGCTCCCTGTCCAGGCAGCAGGAAAAAGCACCACTGCATCCTCCCAGCACCACCACTTTCCTAACGTGGGTCCCAGGCTCTGAATATCCCTGGTGGCTTTTGCTGTCACTTCCATAAGCCCCATGTGGGAGGAACACATGGGTTCCTCTGGGGAGGAGCATCTGGCACATCTGCACGCAAGCTCCAGCCCACAGAGCCAACTCCCGACGTTGCCCTCCCTTTTCCTCCTGAAGAGCCTTGCCCTCCAATTGCAGCTCGTGTGTGCAGCACCAAGTGAGCACTGCAAACACGCCGAGGGGGGATTTACTCTTCTTGAAAGGAAAAGAGCAGCCCAGCACATCAGAAGGGAGGCGTTCGACTCAGCCGGAGCCTTCCTTTAGTAGGGAATCAAAGTGATGGGTATTTGAGCAGGTTTCATCCAAGCAACCCATCACAGCAGTGGAAAAAGCTGCAAACATTGCTTCAGTTGCATCTGCTCAAAGGGGGATGAGATTTGAGCTGTGGTACTCAGGACATGCAGGCAAGTGGGGATAATGCCCCTGCTCATGTCAACATGCCCTCATCCTACTAATAAGGGCTCTGCAGAGCTGATTTAGTGCAATGGGGATGCACAACCCCTGCAGAGGTTCCCGATAGGAGGGATGCAGAGCCTGGCACATCCCAAGGACAGCCCAGAGCATCCCCAGCAGCACCTCTCCTGCCGTTTGAAGGCCTCATCTTCCCTTTCTTCCTCAGGCAAGAAAAAACCAACCCCAAACCCAAAACCCTCCCACTGAAGTCACAGCTTTTCAGAAACCAAACAGGCACACACAGAGCTGTATCTGAAGTCACCAGGCACCCAGCCACCGGTGAGATCCAGCCCATAATTTGTAGTGCGAGTGCTATAGCAGCATTGCCACAATATGATGAGGTCGTGAGTAATCTAACCACTGAAACCATCTAACCAGGCCCTGTTTAACTCAGAGCCTGGGAAGGGAACACACAGGCACTTACGGTTTGAGGTAGCTCCTATCTCTGTGACGCCTGGGAAGCGGGAAGCTCATGGGAATGCTGGCTCAGCAAAGCCAGCACTGGGGAGATCCCCAGTGCCTCATAGCCCCCATGCAGTGGGGCAGATCTCCCTTGGCAGCCCCTGCAAGCAGCAAATGCATCATCCCCTGCCCTGGGGCGAAAAGGAGATGCAGCTCTTAGAGGAGTCTCATTGTGCAGGGGGAAGCGTGGACTTGGGTTTGGGGTGATGATTTGCCAAGGGCGGGCTGCGAGGGGCTGGGGTTGGTGCTGCCAGGCCTGAGCCGCGTGTCCTGGGGACAGGAATCACTTCCAGCCTGTGCCGTGCTCCAAGCGAGCTCCCCGGGATGCTGTCAGCGATGGCAGCTGGAAAACACACCGGAGAAATCCCGCTGCCGGTTCCGGCCCAGTCACAGCCGCGTCCTGCGGGGAACATCCGCAAACAAAACAAAGGAGATGGGAGATTAGCGCAGGGCTCTCTGACAGCCGCGGCTTAGCGGTGATGCATCCGCACCTCCGGCAGCCGCCGAGCGCATTATTCATTGCTCCCGTCTCTCTTCGTCGCTGGGATGCTCTCGAGCAATCAGGGCTGGGAGGGAGGGGAAGTTCACAGCTCTCCGCTGAGGCTCACCTGCAGATTTGTCACTTCACTAAAGACCCAAATTACACCCATTTACGCAGCCCGATCCACTGCTCAAACCCGAGCACGCCGCTGCCAAGAGGAGAGATTCACTGCGGTAATTATGTTAATGTTGATGTGTAGACGGATAACTGGCAGCAAGAAGTTGTTCTGAAATGTCTATTTATAGTTCGGGGGGGGGAGGGGACCAAACCTTCCCATCTCCAGGCAAACATATGGGCTACTCAGGCAGACAGATCCAGTGGGAGATGAAAGGGAAAGATGCAAAGAGCTCGGAGACAGGCACACCCCGGGCGCCGGTGCCACTCGCCCGGTTCCCATGGTCTGATGCTCACAGGGAGGACGGGTTTGGGGGTTGGCACCCCTGGTGTTACCACCTCTTGGGGCTGCCTGTGCCCCGAGGGGACCTTGCCCTGACCTCACGCCTGTTCTGCGTCAAAACCGGCACCTGGGCTGTGGGAAGGGGAAGTGAGCACAGGGAGCTCACCGGGCTGTCATAGAACCATGGAATGGTTTGTGTTGAAGGGATCTTAAAGCCCATCCAGCTGCAACCCCTGCCACGGGCAGGGACACCTTCCATAGAGCAGTTGCTCCAAGCCCCTGTGTCCAACCTGGCCTTGAGCAC